>CM040455.1:32828384-32843312 GCA_022758105.1 Pangasianodon gigas | reverse complement strand
GACCAACCAGAATCTCTAAGCACATCGCAAATATTTCAACAGAAACATGTTTCATGTGGCGAAGGTTTCCTTTAACAGCAATTCATCAGGAAAGGGTTCATTTTAAACCTGAAAATCTTGTAAGATCTATCGGGATGAGAAAGTGGCGTTCACAGTGTACGCTGTGCTTACCCATTTTAACATCCCCACCAATCGTCCACTTATTTAGGCCGTTGCTGTGAATTTCATCAATTCCCACTAGAGCAACATGTCCAATCTGGGTTTGAGAGAATAATTTGAAAAAGACTTAGCACTCTGGTGCAGTACAGATATTGCGTGAAAGCTACAGATGACGATCAGACAGAAGAACAAACCTGCGTTTCTCTACAAACTCTCTCGTTTTCATAACGGCGCGGCTCGTGTCGTCGCAATCGGAGCAGCCCTGCGATCCCGGCGAAAGTCTTCTTCACAACTCGGATGATCACATCTGCAAAGGACCGGTCACAAATTAAGGAATCACACTGAGTTAATAAAGTCATAACATGCTAACTGGAGGAAAGGGTTGATTTTGAAGAGCGCATGAATAGATCTAGTCACCTCGTCTTGGTCTTTTGATTTCCAGGTGCTCTGATACACCATCGGGAGAGTGCACACTGCGTTAGACAGAACAGAAACATCAGATCACATCAACATTCACAGCCACATGAAACGTGAAACTTTTGAGACACGTGATATGAGTCTATATGTTGATGTATTTCCTTTTTTTTTTTTTTTTCGGAAGTGTTCAACAGATAACATTGTTTGAAATACGCCACACCGCCACCAAATCTAAACAAAGCTAAATATCAAGAACAGAGAAGAGTTTAATGAGTCCGTCCCCTTTAACGAGGACGGTAACCTAGACGACCGGATGCCATGTGTTTTTGGAGTTATGGTGTACGTGTTTGAGCCGAGGTTGACCGTCAGCTGCAATATCAAAGATGATATTACAAATTAACTACGGATAAAATAATATTAAAGACGGCGTATAACAACAAAATTACGTTCTCAGGTTCTGAGGTAACGACAGTCCGGCACTGAACAGCCCCAAGTTGTTAAAACACTTCTCTGAAAATTTCCAAATCCTAAGCGATGGTTGGAAAAGGGAATAGCATGTAAAAACCATGTTTACTGCTAACAAGCTGCTACTGTAGAGCAAGACACGCCCCCAGGGGCGGGACATATACACTCTAGAGAGAATTTAATTGGATGAACATGCAACTAGTACAGGATGAGTCATCAAAAAATTATAATTGTTTTTCTCAAAAGTGACAAAGTATAAAATTAAACTACAAACTCTACAAAACTAATTTTTTCCTAGATATATTAAAGTATTGGTGTCCATAACAAAGGGACAGGAAAAAACAAAACACCACAAAACAAAACAAAAAAAAAAACACCAATTTTATTTCAGTGGCACTTTAAAGAAACTTTCACACTATAAAACACATTTATATAAAACTGTTCACTAAAAAACTGCGAACATCGATTAAAATTAAACTCTTCCGTTCATTTAGCTAGTTATGTATCTGATGTTTAAGTTTATGTTTTAATGCACAGAATGCTAGCATGTCAGGCTTCTCTGCTTGTCTGTTTGCTAATCCTTGAGCTCGAGCTAAGCTAACTCACTAGCTTAATTAGCCACGGTTTAGCGACACTTGGCTATAAATTGGTTAAATAATGTCCTAAATACCTGCCAACGCTTCTTAAAAAGAATAAACTAAGTTAAGTACTGCTAGCGGCTAGTTTAAGAACTGACTATCCTGTATTTGCTAAGTAGCTAGCCAACTAGCTTAGTTTGACGGTTGTGTTTCAAACGTCTCGCAGCTAGACGCATAGTGCGCGCGCACGTTGACTGTATGTACAAGCTATTCTTTGCACCCTTCATAGGGCACTTCTTTAGGGGACAGAGGGGCATTTGGGACACAACCATCCTTAGCTAGTATCCTGGTGTTGATTAGAGAGAAATTAATACACAAGAAGATGAACAGCAGGATAGAAGGACTCACCTTTGATAGTTTCGTTTGGCAGGTCGGTAATTTTCCTGTTGTTGTTGTTGTTGTTGTTGTTGTTGTGTTTCAGAAGTGACCGCGTCTCGTGGTGGTGGTGATGATGGCGGCGGCGGCGGGTTACCGTCCGTAGGCCAGCTCGGCGAACTCCCTCCAGAAAACACGGAAAACGGAACAAACAGCGATGACAGTCCATCAACTATCCATTCATACATTACAAACCACCACGAAGACTCAGTCGCCCGCCTGTTTGTTAATGCCAGGATCTTTAAAAAATTACAAACTTCACCACAACATCAACTGCGACACGCCGTTCAATCCTAACAAGCTTTACTTCTACGTTATTTATACCTGGGAGCCGATTCCCAAATGAGTCGATTCTTCGATTCTGAATCAAAGACTCAACTCGGAAGATTTAAATTCTTTTATAGTATGTATAATCATGATATATTATTACGTGTGTGTGTTTATTATTTTACGGTTTATCTTATAATGTGTCGTTTCTTGTACTGTGGGTTTGGAAATCGACTTGAGAATAAATACAATGTGGATTCGACTCTTGGAATTGACTCACTTGAATCAATGAGTCAGAGTCACTTTTGGGGAATCGAACAGCGCTGTGCTAGCCTCCACGCGCCTCGGATAACGATTAGCCAACTAGCCGCCGCTTCGGGTTGCCAGGTCTGCGTTTGACAAAATCAGCATTTACTTCATATTCATAAACAAAACTCAAAATGTGTCCTTTTAAAGACCTTCTAATACTTTTAAATTCCATCATGACTATATAATTATAACTGCAAATGTGTAATCATTTAGAAGTAACGTTATTCAATGAATTCAATTCAATTTTATTTTATTTGTACAGTGCTTTTAACAATAAATATTGTCACAAAGCAGCTTTACAGAAATATATCAATTCAGGATATAAATTTTAAATGTATGAAGTTATAAATTTATCCCTAATGAGCAAGCCAGAGGCGACAGTGGCAAGGAAAAACCCCCTGAGACATCATGAGGAAGAAACCTTGAGAGGAATCAGACTCAAAAGGGTGACGCCAGATAGTGTGATTATAAATAAATCATTTCTATAACTGTGTACTACATGGTCTAAAAGTGCAATTGTGTAACCAGGAAATTCATTACAGTTTTCACATGAAGTCTGTTTTGTTGAACTTATCAACTGTTCACTGATGGAGACCTGAGTGCAAAACATGGCAACTGCAGTCCTAAAGCTATCATAGCAATTGTAGTCCTAAGCCATCGTAGCAGAACTGCTCGTATCAATTGCAGTCCAAAGCCATCTTCATGGCTTCTAAGTGGAACCATTCTCAGTAATCTCATTGCTCTTTAGGCTGTCCATGTGGCGGACATCCTCAGCAACAGCGAGTGCGTTCCAATGAATGTTTTGCCAAGCATCATAAAAATATACACGTTAACCTGAATAATCCTTTCACCAAAACTCCTAAAAGTCCTGCATTAATACATATATTGCCATAAATGAAAAATAGTTTGTATAGATAACATAGATCAATTCACTGCCACAAACATATTCATACATACAGTGACTTAGCTGACATTGTTGAGAATGGGATCGAACAGGGGTGCCAATACAAGTTAATGCACTCTCTACTGATAATTTTTAGGGTTTTTTTTAGGTCTTCTGTCTATCTGTGCCCTTGATATTATCCCCATCTTCCCCTTGTTATGTATGCAAAATGCCCAGAAACTACATTACAGACAAAAAGATCAATACAGAAGGAGCTATCAGCTGCTGGCAAAAAGTGGATCTGGCAACACATTCCTTTCATTGCTTTCCCTGTGGTCCCTCGGTAAAGGCATTGGTTGAAGAGAAGAGTTTATTACGTAAGAGTGCTGACGCAGTGGACAGGATTCACCAAGAGTAAAATGTCCATCCATCCATCCATCCATCCATCCATCCATCTTCTGTACTGCTTATCCTACACAGGGTCATGGGGAGCCTGGAGCCTATCCCAGGAGACTTGGGGGACACCCTGGACACAATCACACACTGCAGATAATTTAGAGATGCCAATCAGCCTACAATGCATGTCTTTGGACTGGAGGAGGAAACTGGAATACCTGGAGGAAACCCTCATAGCACGGGGGAGAACATGCAATCTCCACCCACGCAGGGTAGAGGCAGGACTCGAACCCCTAACCCTGGAGGTGCGAGGCAACAGTACTAACCACTAAGCCACCATGTCCCCCAGAGTAAAATATAAACAACATAAATATACGATTTATTTCTAATAAACAAAAAAATTTATAAATACACAAATCATAATGAGAAAATAAAATAATACTAATAACCAAACAAGCAAGCAAACAAATAAATAAATCATTGGTTGTCTGTTGCATAAGTGCATTGATGTAGTGGAGAATATTTGCTACAATAAAAGGTATATAATATAACAATTACACCTCAATAAAAAATTAATAAAAAATATTTAAAAATAGATAAATAATAATAATAATAATAATAATAATAAATAAAATAAACTATCCCTTTTCTTCAATAATCATTTTATATCATGTCCTTAAATTATTAAATTACTTGTAACAGTATATGTGCATAGCTTTAAATATGTAACTTTAAATATGTAACTTATTTATTTATTAATATATTCTTCTTTTTTTATTTTTGCAGATCTTGTCTTCCATTCTGAGAGTTTAAGTGACACAAATCCAGTTACACAGTATAAATTTCATTCAGCCAAATCATAAATAAGCACCTCATCAAAAATGTATTTCAAACATTTAAAAAAGATTTTATTATTGATTTACAAAGATGCATATATTTCAACCAGGAACGTAAATATGTGTGTATTCTCTTCTTCACAGAACCCGAGAGGAGTGCAGGATGCTGGGAGAAATAAATGAGAGGTAATTGGTGTAGAGATAAATTGTAAATATGATAGTTTTTAAATAAAGCAAATAAATAACTGTCCTTTAACACACCTTAGAATCCAAGAGGAAATCGCGTCTTCAGTCCATCAACAGTGACGCTTTAGGATTCAGGGAAAGTAGAACAAAAGAGTGGACATGAGCAATAATACTTCCTTTTGATTATAAACGTATCTGTGTATAAACAGTCGTTCCCTCAGCCACCTCTCTTTTTTTTCTCTCTTCTCTCTAAAATAATTAAATGACTCTCTATCTGACTAGCATGCTAACAAACTAACTTGCTAGCTAGCTAACAAAATAAAGAAATGGCATTAGTTTATCTGTCATGTGTAAATGGAGTATATGGCTATGTAAAAACCTAATGTTCACATTTTAATGCTTTTGTTTTCAATGTTTTAAAAAGAAATCACTTCAGAATCACGTTGCATTCTGGGTAAGTTAAAGTTCACTTAAGATGGAAGGAAAATGGTGATGGAAAGTAGAAAAAAATGCTTACGTGTTAAGTGGAGGCAGAGTTACCGGGCCAGTTATGTGCTGAATGGATGGGTGATAAGCCCCTCCCCTTTGTGCTGACATCATAGATGGCCAAGCTGAGTAGCCAATAGGAGGGAGCGGTGGAGGCCCATAGTGATGATGATGGTGGACAGGGCCTCCTTTGGCTTTCATGTAGTTCTCCTAAACGTCATAGTCAAGCTGTTAACATCCGAGGCAGCTTTTGAGTATGAAATAATGAATCAGAGGTTAAAAGGTCACCTGGCCTGCAGGAGGACTCCCGCTCATGCCAGCGGCCGTCGGAGGAAGCGCCTTTAGCATCATGTTGTGCATGATGATCTGGTGCATCTGAGCATTCTGCATGAGCATCAGCTCCACCATGTCTGAGCATAGACATCACATCAGGAGGCTTAGATACAGACCATGAAATCACAAGATCACTTCTTAGCCAGTATAATGGAATTAAAGAAGATTTCTATGACACATGATATGCACCATGATGTGTAGATTTGCTAACAAACTGCTAGCAAAACTGCAGGGTTGCTTTTAAAAAATATGTAAAACTGACTTTAATTATATTTAATGTCTACAAAAATATGTTAACACTGAAACACATTTAAAAATGTAAAAAAGTACAAAGCTTTAACACCACATCACTGTTATTAAAACAAGTGAACCTTGTGTAACTGCTAGTGCATGTTTTATAAAGTAGATAAGGAATAAGAAAAGGAATAAAACACTTAGTGGTGTGCTGTTTTGGGAAAATAATCAGTGACAGGGTGGTGTGATGAAGCGCAGTTACTGATGACACCCCAAACTGAATTATTTTACTATAACAGCACGTCCTGAAGTCTTTTATTCCAATCAACAGTTACAAGTTGTATGAATGTATACTTTTTATCCATTTATAGTTGCATTTAAGATTGTGGAACAGCCATGAAAAAAAAATTTCAACTGACGTACCCTCTTTAATGCTGCCGGATCTGTGGGGCGCAGGTTGGAGTGGTGGAATCTGCGCTATAAGCGGTTGCTGCTGTGGGAGCTGCTGAATGATGGTGGCTGGTGGATGAGGAACCTACAGAGAAAGAAAAAAATATATATCTATATTTGTGTTGAGAAGTAAATAAATAAGAATACTTGATGTCGATCAGTTCGGCCCAGTGTTAGCCTAGACATTTGTACTTTAAGGTATTAATTGAGTCGTTCTCTCACAGTGTGTTGGATGATTCGGGGAGGCTGCAGGGCTGGAGGAGGAGCTGGAGGAGGAGCTGGAGGAGGAGCAGGAGGCGGAGACTGATAGATATAAACCGGGGGTACGGGTGAGGCAGGAGATTCATAATGATGCTGTCTGAGAGTTCCACCCCACGTCTGTGGCCTTACCAAGTCGTCCAACATGTGCTGTTCCTGTCTCAAACAACAAAGCAAATCTATCTTTAATATTTGAAGAATAAAACATTTGAGCAGCGTGCTGTTATATAGATAACGTAACAAAACGAGCGCGTTAATATAAACCTGTGATTTGGAGCTGCACCACTGTCAGAGCTGCTGTTATAGAAAATGAATCAACACCTTCTGACCAATCAGAATCGAGACTTCAACAGTGCCATGGTGTAAAGGTTAAAATTAACATACTGTAGTAAGTAAAGTAAGTTTGATATAAAACATCACGTGATTTTGGTACCCTTAGTCTCCGGAGTAAGTCTCTCTTGCGTCTCAGAGCACTGTGCAATGCTTCGTTCCGCCCATCATAACTTCCTGTGTCAAAAAAAAGGGAGCTGAAGCTGTAAGAATTGTATTAACATGTCCATAACTAGCAAATTCCTTGCTTTGAAAACAGTAAGCTGAGAAGCCAACATTTTAATAAAAACTGATAATATTAACAAAAATGTAAAAAAATTTTTAACGTTTTGGGAATGTGATACTGCATATCTGAGTCGCTATCTCAAAATGTACATTTACATAATAATAATCATAATAAATAGATATTTAAAATAAAATATTTCAAATTGTAGTATTACAATTCTGTAACATTACTTGCAGAAAGCGCAGAGTCTGCCCTTTCATCATGAGCCGCTCTCTCATTCTCCAGTCTCTAATGCACAACCAAGAAAATAATATGGTTAGTATGTTTTAAAAAAACATCATTTTGCTCATTTTGCTGAATTACAGAAAAAGAAGAAAGATATCAAACTATAGAAATTGAACAATTACAACAGTAAGAAATGATAGAAAATTAAACATTATGTAAAACATTACAACTATACATGACTAGGTTCATTATGGCTTATGATGAGGTTTAGGATGAATTGTTTTATGAGTGATTTGATGATTTGGGTCTCATTTGTGTCCTGCTGATATTACATTTATAAATCTGTATGTGAACTAAAAGTGAAAGATGTTTTAAACATAGCTAAAGTGTCCTTCACAATAACCTATGTGCATGTTTTAGCTAAACACCTAAAACAACATTTTTTCCTGTTCCAGTCCACTATAAGTACACTTTATATTCAAATGATATTCAATACAATTATTAAAATCTTCAAAAAAATCTTATCTTTGCATTAATGTGTGAATCCACTTAACATCTTTAAGGTTATGAAAAATGTACACTTTACTTTATTCACTCAACCCTGTTACCTGAACACATTCACCCCTACATAATATTTGGACTATTCCACAAGTGACATATTCAACAGGAAGTGCACTTTATCCCAATTTCCTGAAGATCATGAGAAGAAGAAAAGTATGTCCTCTCATTCTTTCTTTATTTTCACATATGATACTGTAACTGACTGACAAGGTCACTTTGAAAAGACCAGTTACACCAAATTATAGACTGAAAGTAAATTATTAACATGAGAAAAAATACATCTTAATGTCATAAGCACGGATGCTAATTAACCACATTTTGTGTTTTTGCTAATTAATGCCACTATTTTCGGCGAAGGCTTGAGATGGTTTAACACAATTTAAAAAAAAGTAAAGTTCAATATTTCAGTTGCAAGGACTAAATGACATCCCAGTTGTCGAATCATGTTTATAAGTAATTAAAAAATTATTCGAAAATTCTTCTTACACTATGAGAAGGCCATCATAATTTATATAAGACACAATAACAATGAGCTTAGTATTTATCGCCATTGTTAAAGTGAATAATAAACAGCATTAAGACACAGAAGGCTGAATTATTAGTAAATGATATGAAGTTCATATTCATTAACCAAGCAGAACTGGTCATCTATATCCTTTTTCTATAGGATGTTAAAAAAAAACTAAGTTATATTAATAGATTAATCTCACCTTTTCTAGCAGTTTTAATTTCAGACGAGTCATTTGGTCAACAATCGGATCAGCCATTGCAGTGAAATAGCTCTTACACCAGATTTAAAAGTTTCTATGTGTTGTTTTGTCTAACTTGCATTCTTCCAACTAAATCTAACATTGGAGAAAAAGGTTTGAGAGTAAGTGAGTCATGGTTCTCCAGCCGTGCCTGTTTGCTGTGGACTTTTCTCTTGGTTGCCAGAAACATACCTGTGTTCCTCTGCCCAACCCTGCTGTTACCATGTTACGCCTCCAGATTTATTTACTTCACTGGGAGATTTTAAAGAGAAACTGCTTCTTGATATTGTTTGTTAGAGCTGCTCTGCGTGTATAGATTCATGTTTCAAGGATTTTAAATGCAAAATATTATTGATAAATGCCCAAACCAAATTTGACTTGTGTATCAACTAACGTAAATGAATTTGCATTTGAAACAGACAGGTGGATTTTATTAACTCATTTCCATCTCTGTTAAGTTAATAAAGTGCTTTTGAATTGGCCTTATCAGCCATCATATGTAGAAAATCATGCTCGATTCTGATTGGTCAGAAGGTGTTGATTAATTTTCTACACCAGCAGCTCTGACAGTAGTGCAACTGCAAACCACAAAGTTAATATTAATACACTACATGATTGCTTCTATAGTAACAGCTTACACAGGGACCTATATGATGGACGCTCCATGTAAGCAGACTTAAAAACTTATATCGATATGGTGATGTTTTCTGTAAGTACAGGTTTATTTAACGTTTTTGGAAGGCGTCTCCTGTGTCAGCACTTTGTAACCATCAGAGGTACGTTTTCAGACGCAGGAAAGTCTTCAGGATTTTTTGCGTTGTGGTTTTCTCAGTAACATTACAAACTTTTTAACTTTAAGATACAGAAAAAAATCAGAGTCGCTGGTGAGGGAACGGCTGTTTATAGCTGCTATAACGTGTTTTGTGGATGTTCCACAACACTAAATGTAATTAGAAACGGATTAAACAGATTGCTGAGGTGTTAGAGGAATAAAACACTTCTGGGACATGCTGTTATTGGAAAATAATCAACTTCGGACTAGTATCAGTATCTCCGCTTGATCACATCATCCCGCCGTTGAATATTTTCCTATAACGGTATTCGCCCAAAAGTGTTATTCCTTACTAAATATTATAACTGTGATTAAAATCTTGAATTAAATGTACTATTTTTTGATTAAGTATTTTAAAATGGAAAAAAAATACATTTTATTCCCTAATTTTTGATTTTTCCCTGATTTGTAAATAAATTATTCGCTGGCGCAGAAGTAACTGATGTTTTACAAAATGTGTTAGACATTTTTTAGGTGATTATATGAAAAAATAAGGTATTTTTAAAGGAAATAAACAACTAAAATTCTGATTAATATTTAAGCTTAGAAAGAGGCAGTTAAAGCTCGCGCGCTCATGCGCGCGCTTGTAGCGGTTGTGGGCGTGTCCTTTGCTTAGAACCAATAGAAACCAAGATTACTATTTTTTTTTTAAATCGTATAATCGTATACTCGTATAATAACTAATAAAGTTCTAAACATTTGTCTAAAATAATAAGTATTAATTATATTTACATGTATTTATCTCGCGCTTTGTTCGTTGTAACTAACTTTCCGGATAAACAGAGGACGGATTTGAATGGCACAGGTGCGCGTGCCTTATGTAACGATCTGATTGGCTGTAATTTTTCCAGCCGTGTGTTCTGATTGGTCGCTTGACATACACAACCTCATAAGGGCGGGGCTTAACGAGCTTCGCGGCCATGTTGAAATTTGCACTGACAGTTATTCCGTTGTGATTTCTCTCAACTTGGAAGCAGCCTTACATTGTCTATTTTTTCCCTAGTACACGTTCTTGTGCAAAGTTTTTCGGTCTCTATGAAAGCCTTAATTTCGAGAAGATGGACCTAGATGAACGGCAAAGAAAACTAGAGGCCGGAAGAGCGAAGGTTTGTAGCCTAAAAGTCTGGCTAGCTAGCTTAGCCGTGTTTGCTAGCTGATTATTTTGGCGCAGATATTAACCTGCAAATTCCAACTTTAGCTAGCAAATGAAGTGAACTAGTAGTTTAGGCATGCAAATTGATTAAAGTGAGTTAAATATGTTTTAGTCAGTTAGTGAGATATGCTAACATGGGTAGTGTAGATGACTGAAAACGTCGTTACTCGCTGCAAATGTTTGTTCTTAACCTGATTACAAAGAAGTAATTGAATCAAGTGGCTTAAAGGTACAATAGTAGATTTCTTTTGTCACTTGTTTGAACAAATAACCTGAAAGAGATGTAGAACATGATTAATAAGACAATGGATTAAGCCGTGGCCTTAGCAAAAGTTTATAAAGTCGCTGAAGAAACCCGTTTGGAAAACAGATGTCCGGCCCGGAAGATGTATGTTTGTGTTTGGATGCGTCATTTTTCTAGACAATCTGTATGGATCACGTAAGATCCTGGGGGCGGAGCTTTGTGAATATAGACATGAGTAGAGGAGTGAGATCAAGGGGAAAACCATCATTCAAATTTTGAACCCACCTTATCATCCTGAAGAAAAATTAATCTTACCTAATGCACCTTTAATAGGGCCTTTCGCACCGCTTTAGTTCCAGAACTAAATTTACAGTACTAAAGTACTGGGCGATTTTGTGCGAACTGTTTCCCAGTACCATTTAAAGGGTTGCATTCGCACCGACAGTGGGCACTAGGAAGTGACGTAAGCTGGTCGACAGCGACGTCATTTGTGCGCGGCATTCAACAACGGAAACAAAGAAGAACAACGTAAACAACCCGGAGGATGGAGGACGCTGTGATCGGAGCTGTGTTTTTGTTGTGTCTCGCGTCCATCTATCGCTGTTCTCCATACTTGCGAAATAAGTTGACACTACAGTATGTTTCCACGGCGTTTTAAATCATGGCGGGTGAGGGCGTTTTCGTACGCGTTTGGCCAATCAACATCTACTTACGTCACGGATAGTACCAGTTGTGCTGGTAAGACCCTGCTCCGGAGTAGGAGCTAATTTGGTTCTCGAAAAAGGCAGTCCGGTACTAAAATCGCACCCAGTTCCGGAGGTGCGAAAACACCAAAAAGTGGGTAGTTCCACAATTAGTTCAGGTACTATGAAAAGGTTCCCGCAGTGCGAAAGGCCCTAATGTTCACTGCAATAAGGACTAAAACACATTCACTCGAACCAGCGCTGGCTGGTATAAACATCCCTCTTCTGTCTTTAACAGATAAAACAGACATCGGTATACATCAGTATATGTGCTCATTTTTGGGATCTACATCAGATTATTTGCTGTTAACAAATGTGGATTGTTTTGGATTTATTATTGTGGAACCAAGAACAGCTCCATCAGCGGTTGTAAGAAAAATAGATAGATGCCCTGTAGCTAGATAGATACTTTATTTATCCCCAAGGAAACTTCAAGAAATACACAGAATGGTTGTGAGACACAAGACTGGGGCTGATTTCTTTCTGTCCCAGACTGTAGATTCATGCAGCCAATCAGTGAAAGTCATGTCACGTGATTACACGAAGTGACACGCCCCCTTAGACTTGATCTCTGTTTGGGCTGATTTTTTATTTTTAGCCTGTTTGATACATCCTTGAGTTGAGTTTTTGTTCAAGATACCAACAGCAGAAAGCTGACAGCCACAGTGCACTTTGATCGTGAAATAAGTTTACCTTGTTTTTTCTGTCTTGAGGAGAAATGCTTGTTCTTGTGAGCCAAGTTCTGCATTTGTGTGTTAAAATCTGAGTCAGTAGTTTGAGACATTGTGAGAGGGGTTATGGCTCTAACTCTGTGTTTCAGCATGTTTTTTTTTTTTTTTTTTTCCCCGTGTGCGTCGTTCTGCACACTCAGTGTTTTTATGATGAATTTTTCGATGTCGTTATGGTTAGATGTGGAATCGTAGGTCGTAATACTGCGTAGCTTCATGTGTGTGTTGGGACGTAAACCTGGTCAGGGATGTGCTTTAATCTGGAGTAAGCTGCTTAAGAAAGCTGTGAAGAGATCGGCTGTAGAGTTGTGTGTTGCAACCGGATATTTGTACGCTTCTCTTTGTGTTCAATAAGGGATCACGCCCAAAAAAGGTCCAGCGTTGAAGACTCTTCTTCCTCAAAGCGGCTGAGTTTTTGACCCATTGCTACAGCGATACAGGAGATACCGCTAAACTTTTAGGATTTTTCAGACCAGGGAGCGGGCAAACTGAACACAAAGAAATCTCAGAAGCCAATCCTGGACACGGGACGTGAAATACGTGTGTTTGTTTCTGATAGCTGTTATATTGAGCCAATTATATCTAGGTAAACTCGACAAACCTAAGCCAAATGAAACCACGAAGGCAGGGCTGTGGTCTTTTTGTTCATTAACAATGGCAGAGCTGATTATTGTTAAGTAAAGTCACACCTAGCTGTTTTCTGACTGTTGCTTGTTGTACAACAAAACAAATTTAACAAACAAAACAAAATTAGCCATCTTGACATAGGCTAGGGTTTTTTTATGGGGAAAAAATAGTTTTTTTTTTTCCCCTTAGCCTGTTTATGATTTTATTTTTTGTTACAATGTTGGCAGCTCTGTGTCTGTAATGAACTAAATTGAGATTGTGCTTCCATTTTCTGGCGTACCTCTCTTTCTCCCTGTCCTTTGGCTTGTGGTGCAGTTTGAGCAATATAGACAGCAGCGGGCGAAAGGCAACAGTGCGAACGCATCGAAGAAGACTGCGAAGAAGAAGAGCCAGACTGTCCAGACGAACGAACGTTCAGCACAAGAGGAGTCCCGGCCCGATCACTCTCATGGACAGGACAGCAAGGAGGAGCTTGAGGTTTGATTTTATTTCTTTATGACTAAGTTTATTTGCGTGTCAGAACACTAAGTTATAGCAAGCGTGCACATGTGATCGATCTTGTAGGACTCGGTGCAGCCTCACGACGCTGGTGATCCAGAAGAGATGAACCAAACAGACTCGCAGGAACAGAGCTCACTTCCTGTGGACGGAACAGAAGCAGATCAGCCTGATGAGCAAGAAGACCATCTAGACGAAATTGTAGTCACACACACGAGCAGAGAACAACTGAAGGTGAATATATTTGGTAACTTTCAGTTAGGGTTAGGCGATGTCACAAGTATCCTAACAGTTTAAGGCATGCTCATAAGATTTATTAAACTTCTTGCAAAAATAAAATTATGCTTATAACATGATACGGAGGGGGAAAGTAAAAATTTCAACAGAGTATCTCAGAAAAGTGAACAGGGTGAACAGGATATTTCAGAAAAGTGTATTGTGAAAATTTATCACGATATTGATACCATCTTATCACCCAGTCCTAACTTAAGTGGTCACTAAAATGTTATAAAAGCGTTTATTAAATATTATGAAAATGCAGAGAAAAAATGCTAAATCATTATAAAAATCATGAGAGTGTAAAAGTATTTCAGAACAAATTTGCTCTCCTTCATTATTATAAATGAATAAATATTTACGTTATTTAAAAAAAAAAAAAAGTAGAATGTAGTTTAATGCCAGCCCAACATTTGCTTGTTTGTCAGTGCGTATGCTGGAAAGGTGACGTTTAGAGACGATTAGGTCCTGATGCTGTTCCTCATTAATGCTTTGTAGGAGTTACAGGCAGCAGTGGAGAAGCGAAACGAGATCATTTCACAGCTCAGTGTCAACCTGCAGGCGGCGCTAATGAGCCGAGACCAGGTGCAGCTGGAAGCACAGCAGCTGACGGGGCAGATACAGGAGCTGCAGCAGCAGCTACAGCAGGTCTGGTTGTGATTTCTTACAGCATGATGTTTTTGGGCTTCGGCTATACAACTGTGGAATGTGTCCCTAGGTAAAGGGTGATTACGAAAACCTTATTGCACTATACTACACTAAACAACCAAAAGTATACGGACACCTGACCATCACACCCATATGTGCTGCTTGTTGAACATCCCAATCCAGATTTATTCCCCCTGTGCTGTTATAATAAGCTCCACTCTTCTGGGAAGGCTTTCCACTAGATGTTGGAGTGTGGCTGTGGGGATTTGTGTTCATTCAGCTACAAGAGCATTAGTGAGGTCAGGCACTGATGTTGGGTGAGGAGGTCTGGGGTGCAGTCGGTGTTCCAGTTCATCCCAAAGGTGTTCAGTGGGGTTGAGGTCAGGGCTCTGTGCA
>CM040455.1:32753530-32822159 GCA_022758105.1 Pangasianodon gigas | reverse complement strand
TTTTTTTTTTTTTTTTTGTAATATTTTTTGGTCATTTCTAACGTTATAGAACTTTAGAGCAATGTTGTTAATGACTTTTATGATTACTGAAGTGGAATATTTATATCAGGAAACTGATACTCAAAGCTCTAATAGCAGGATTGTTGCAAAAATGGCTAAGAATACTGCAAATCGACGGTTAAAATCAGTGCTACATTCAATACCTAGTATATTTTCAATTAAATCTGATAGTAAAGCGTAAATAAAATGTATAAACTTGTAATTTATAAAGTGATGAGGAAAAACTGAGGGATAAATCAGGTTTAATGCTCTTCCTTCTTTTCAGTTATTCAAAATCGTTATTTTTTTCAATAACAGCATGTCCCTAGGTGTTTTATTCCACTTATACCGTAGTAATTCGCCAACAATTAAAACTTTTATTAAGTAAGGAATTTACATGCTGTTGTTTTTATCCATTTAATGTTGTGGAATGTCTCAGAACCAAGGTAGTTCCTCTTGTGATATAGCGGCGATAAACAGTCATTCCCTCACCGGCTTTTCTTTTCTTTTTCTCTCTCTTGAAGTTAATAAGACAAAAAAATCCACCTTGTCATGTTAGTGAGAAAACTGCAAAGCTTAAGCTCCTTTTTCCTGAAGACTTTCTCATGTCAGAAAATTTAGTTGTGGCTTTACCTATAGCTGTTACAAAGCACTGACACTGGACACTCCTTCCATCAATGTTATAAATAAACATTTTCTCACAGAAGTCTCAACCATATTAACGAATATACATGTTTTTGAACCTGTGTATGTAAATGAGCTGTTACTATAGAAACGATAACTCATTAGAACAAGTGCATTAATATAAACCTGTGACTTGCAGCTGCACTACTGTCCGAGTTGCTGTTGTCGAAAATAATTCAATTCCTTCTGACCAACCAGAATCCAGACTTGTACACACTGTGGTTTAAATATGCTTGTTGCATTGCCTTTCATGGTTTACTGAAGTATTTTCTTGGCTTCCAGCTTCCTCTCTGAGGGAAAGGCTGAGGAGGAGAGGGGAGACTCGCTGGCAGAGATTACAGAACAACTGGAGAAACACAAGGTACAGTTCTTGGACACATTACATACATTATTAGTGTAAAATATTCAGTTTACGTATTAAGACTGATATTGACCAATGTTCATACCATCGGTGCTACAATACAGGCAGCTGAATTAAAGAATAGCTACTGTTCCTGGTCTTTAATGACATACTGGTCAATCTGTGCATTAACGCATCACAGGTGGAGCTGGATGCGCTGCGTCTGCAGCTGGAGGAGAAGCACACGCAGGACCTGGAGCAGCTGCGCTGTAGCATGGCTCTATCCTATAGAGAGGAGTTACTACAGGCTCGTTCAGAGCTCACTGACCGCTACTACAGTGACATGGAGCAGCTCAAAACCAAACACGCCTTGGAGATTGAACAGCTGCGGGCCAAGCTCTCAGACAGCCACCTCAAAGGTGAGATCATGCACGCCTCAAAATAATCAACTTCAGTCTGATTTTGAAACTTGATTAATTTTTGCTTTCTTTTTTTAATTCACCCTTTGCTTTTTTTCCACTTCCAGAGATAACAAAGCTGCGGCTGCAGTCGGTGACGGACGTGGCACGTCAGGTGGAGACTGAGCTCGAGGAGAAGACTCGGCTCCAGACTCAGGAGCACCAAGCCCGGCTCGATCAGCTTGCCTCCGACACTGAGCGCATACTGAGCCTGGAGAAGGAGCTAGCAGACCTCGCCCTGCAGCATGGCCGAGAGCTGGAGAGAAGTACTGAGCGGCACGTGGAGGAGCTCAGAGAGCTGGAGGACAGGGTGAGAGAGTGCTACCAGGCTGCGACAGTCACACGCTTTAAGTCCTTTGTGTTGCACAAACACATTTATAAAGGGAAGAGGTGCTTTCTGTGATGGGGAGACAGTCACATGACTAGAGTGCTGTTCTAAAGGGCTTTCATTGACACAGGCACTTTTCTAAAAAAATCTTTGGAAAGCACTTTTGTCTTTAAACTAACTCTTAAACATAACACACATAAGAAACTGTTTACAATCATTAAGAAACTGTTTACAATCATTAAGGTATTAACTATAAAGCAATGAATTCATGAAAAATATAATAAAATGTGGCAGCCTGTGAAAACCCTTTACATGGTCAATTTTTGACATTTCCAATGGGATTGACTTCTGAGGGGTTTTTCCGAGCTGTGTCACATATAATAAAGATAAAAGACACCAGAACTCTGGAGGATGCATGGTAATGTTCTCTGGAAAACTATAGTAGGGGATCGTAGGGTTTAACAGTAGTCCTGTCTCCAGCGAGTGTTGTGCTTTGCATGGATTACATTTCACGTTGTGCCGGAGCTGAACCATATGCAGCTTTTATTTTAGGTTTTTAGTCCATTGACCTCTTTTGCTTTTAACATCTTGTTTTTAACTTGCGTTTCTCCTTTAGCTGAAGAACAACTTTGCAGAGGAACTGCGTAAACGTCTTGCGGAGGCGCAGCAGGAAGAGAGGAGTCGTGTGACTGAGGAACTCTCCCACCGGAGCAGTGAGGAACAGCTCCAGCTCAGGGAGCAGCTTCAAGCTCAGGCTGAAGAGCGCATGGCTTCCCTGAGAGAGGAACTCCAACAAGCGGCCATTGAGGAGAGAAGGGAGCTGGAGCAGAAGCTTGCTCAGGCTGAGGAGCTCCTGGCTGTAGAAAAACAGAGGCTGCATGCCCTACAGGCTAGTCTGGAGAGTGAAGAAAGCCCTCAGGTAGTGGCCCTGAAGCAGAGGCTCGAAGCTCAGTACGCGAGCGAGCTGCGCACAGCGAAGAGCACCATGGCAGCTGAGGTGAAGGAGCTGAACGCTTTGCTGCGGGAGCAGACTGAGAGCAGGCTACAGGAGGCCACGTGCAGGTCGGTGCTTGAACTTTTAGGGGGAAGTGTGTTGCTCTGTGTAGTGAAATGAAAGATGTGACATTTCTTTTGAGACTCCTTCCATAAGTGTTTTGAATAACCTTTTGAGTGACTGTGTGGTTGTTTAGGCATCAGGAGGAACAGCGGCAGCTAGCAGAGAAACTTGCCCAGCAGAGAGAGGAGGATCTTCAGAAGCAGAAACAACAACATGCTCAGGAGCTGCAGGCCCAGACAGCTCTTCTGGAGCAGAACATTTCAAAACTGCAACATCTCCAGAAAGAGTACCAGGAACTCAAATCCCGACACCAGGATGAGCTCGACTTGCTCTCTTCCAATCACAAGGCAGCGCTGGACTCCCTTGCTGAGAAACACAGGGCAGAGCTTGATAAGCTACAGGTGGTCCTTCAGGAGACCAATGAAGCGCAGCTTGAAGCCCAGGAGGCGGAGCTTGGGGCGCGTCACACGCAGGAAATGGAGGAGCTGGAGACCAGGATGTTGTGCAACATGGACACTCTGGAGAGCACATACCTGAAGGAGATCCAGGCAGTGCGCGAGGAGAAAGAGGATGCGCTCCGGGAGCTCAGGGCCTCACTGGAGCAACAGCAGGCTAAAGAGATCGAGAGAGTGAAGCAGGAGGAGCTGACGATCAGAGAAGAGCTGAGAAAAGAGCTGGCACGGGTCCACATGGACAAGTTTAGTGCCATGGCGACTGAACTCAGCCACGCCCATCAGGTGAGGAGCCTGGTTTGATGTTAAAAACTAAATGTATGCATGGAAAGTGTGTGTGTTTGCGAGTAATTAACACGCTTTCTTTGTCCTGTGATAATTACAGCTGTGATTTTGCTAGTAGAGTGTAAAGCCCTTATGGGATCTGAACGCTTGTTAGACTGGTCTCGCTTTTTCAATGATGGCAAGATGCAATTACTGCTGAACAATGAACAATGGTTGCTCAGTAAAGCTGTTTATTTGAATCTGAGCTACACAGCTTCGTTCATACCGGTGTATTTTTGTGCCATCGTCTCTGTAATGATTTGTGCTTGAATTTTATTTCTGTAGGCCGAACTGTCTGCGGCGCTCGCTTCTCAGAAGGCTGCTCTGGAGTCGGATCACCACTCTGCATTGGAAACCCTGCGACAACACGTGCTGGATCTGGAGACACAACACAGCACCGCCCTCCATGAGGTCAGCGACATGACCACCAAAGAGAAACAGCAGCTGCAGCAACAGCTGGATGCGCTGAATGCCCAGCACCAGCAACAACTCCAGGTGTCTGTCTATAAAACAACAGGCTGTCTTCAGCTCCTCCTATCTTTTTATTTATTTATTTATTTTATTAATTTTATTTATTTATTTTTTGGTTAGTTATTATGTTTGAACATGACATTTTGTGTGATTTTGGAACAGGAACTGAGGGCAACATCCTCCAGGGAGATCGAGGCTTTACGCAGGGAGCTGGAGGAGGAGGCGTCACGGCAACGACTCCATTTCCTGGAAGAGGCGGAGCTTCTGAAGTGCCAATCAGAGGAACAGCTACAGCAAAAGATTGCACAGTTAAAGGTAGGAAGCTAGCGAAGATAAGTCTCTAGGGGACCTCGTTCTCTGACTCAGAAAAGTAGTATCTGTTATGTACTATTGCTGTAAATTTTAAGTCTCCTTCCTGGTACCACTGTGACCAGAAGATTGCACCTCTACTTTTTCAGACTTCCTAACTTCATGTGTTTTGCACAGGAGCGCCATATTTTAACATCACAATACGCCGATATGAGCCATCGCTTAAAAATGCACCACAAGAGCAGTCTTCTATTATTTCCTCCAATCAAGACAGCAGACAAATGACGCATGAATCTGGAATGATTGACAGTTGTATTGGTGTACTGTGCTCTCTGATATTAACTGAGCCCGGGAAGCCCCGCCCCCTTCTCCCGTCTAACATTAATGTTTTAGCCAGTGCTCTTGACTTTGAATTTTCCCGCTTGAAAGATGTGCTGATGCGCCATCCTCGCTTTCTGTCGTGGTAAACGGAGAAAGTTCCGAGTTCATTAATGTGAAATAATTCACATTATTTATACTTGAACAAGTATATAGTCAACATCAGCTAACTATATTTATTAGAGATGCTCTGAAATTTTGTCCAATGAAGATTTTAGAAACCCCAAAATGCCATTTTTGATCATTTTCATCAGAAAATTCCCTAATAAGTATAGTTAACTGAAGTTCATTCTATACTATACAATAGATCGGGGGGGGAAAAAGCAAAGAATTAAAGATTAAATAAGCCCATAAAGTTTCTAGTCTAACACATTACAAATACTTTTCATGTTAATGAAAATTAGAACGTGATTTAAAAACGCTGTTTGTAACTTTGCGCTAAATGTGCCAGTCTGCACAGACGCATTCGAACAGTTTGAGCAGCAGATGAACAGTGAAATGTCAGCCATGTGGAACCATTTCACTATCTATTTCAACTATTTTCAATAAGGGACATGTGATTTGTAAAAGGATCGTATTGATAATGTAGTGTTACGGTTTTTATGTTTATTGAGTTTTTACTCCTTATTAATCATCTTCAGATTTGACAGATAAGCTTTTTGTTTTGTGCTGTATTTCAACAGATGTCAATTTTCTGAACATTTGATTATTTCATTAATGTGTGTGTCCTGGTGGTGGTTTAGGAGGAAAGCGAGCAGGAGAAGACTGCTGCTCTAGACGAGCTGGAGAGAAGTCTGCGTGAGCAGCACCAGCAGAATGAGCTCTGCTACACAGACAAGATGAACCACCTCACTGCACAGCTCCAACAGCTGGACATGGTGGTCTCTCAGGTGAGAGACACACAGATACACTGTACTGAATTAGGACGATTAATCCATTGCTGTGTCCAGAACAATGTCTAATCCA
Organism: Pangasianodon gigas; assembly: GCA_022758105.1. Classification (NCBI taxonomy): domain Eukaryota; kingdom Metazoa; phylum Chordata; class Actinopteri; order Siluriformes; family Pangasiidae; genus Pangasianodon; species Pangasianodon gigas. The sequence goes on along the minus strand of CM040455.1, from coordinate 32,816,353 downwards.
GATAGTTCCTCTGTATCCTCTGAATCTCATTATGTAGAATAATTCTTCTTGACGACGAAGTTCTTTGTCACCATGACAAAGGCAAATTGTTGATGATATCTGGTGTTTTTTTATCTTGATGTATTTGTAGATGTGTGTGTGAAGGGAAGCTCGCACTAAATTAGCTTTCGCAAAACTTCAAATTAAATATTCAATCAGATTTGTGGTATAGATGCTCATTTTCTTCATGATCAGAACAAAATGGCAAGGTTTGTGTGCAGGATCAGGTTTGAAATGTTTTCCATTTTTGCAATATGCATTTGAAGTAAATCCTGGTACGGCAGGAAAACCTGCACATCCCTTAAAAACACAAAGGAAGAGCACCAAAGCAACGCAGACGCTCACACAGGTTCAGTACAAGTTCAGTAAACACGCCTACTATTGTTTGACTTCAGGTGTGATGTTGAAACTTTATCGCGCAAAAAAAAAAAAAAAAGGAAGACAGGCTATTTAAATGTCACGCAACCCTGAAGAAATGATCTTATTTTTATTTTTTATAACTTTATTCTGTGCCATCCTTCAAGTCCGGAAGGTTTCAGTAGTTAAAAATCTTTTATAGTCCTTTATATGCAATGGCAAATTCTTTCTAGAGAAGCTTTATCTTTGCATTTGCTAGATAAAATACACAATCGATGCGTTTCAGAAATCCTGTCTTGCGTTTCAGAGCTTTCATTTCTGGAGGAGAGAATTATTTTTGCAATTTAAGACGAGCCTGTATTGATCATGTTTAGTTTGCTTTTGTTGAAAGTTTTAGGCCAAATAGTAGTAGGCCAAACTGTTTGTTTTTTCCCCTTCCTTCACTTTCCCTTTTTTTTTTTTTTTTTTTTTCCAGTCTATTTTTCTCTTGTTTTGTTTTGCTTGGTGTTGATTCTCATCCGGATGTAGAGTCGTGGTATCTTTTCTTTTCTGTAACCGTGTCCTTATTTAAGAACAGAAGTTAACTCAATGTTCTGCACATGCTAGCGTGTGTCTGTTTTGCTGCGATGTGGAATCCGACAGATTAGTTTAGGGAGATATTAGATTCCTTGTAAATCCCTCTGAGGGAGCCGGTTGCCGTGGTTACTGTGTTGTAATGCATTGGCTTCTGTTAGCTCTGTTTGTTGGCTGCTAGGCAGTGGAGTGGGACGGCATGTCGTACACACTCCTCTGTTTTTCTCCCCTTCTCTTGCTCGGCCACTCCCACACAAGTTTGCATCACATGGCCCTCGTGCATCTGATCGGTGTGGATGTTTATTTTGCTGTTTCTCAGTGTTTTCTATTTTTATAGGACAGCAGCATTTAGAGGCAAATGAGGGAAACAGCCAGTCTCTGAAGATGAAGCTCTGGTTTTTGCTTTTTGAGTGTTTTGTGCATGTGTGATGACCGGTTTCCTGTCTCTGGCGTCCCTCCTTCCCTTTCCACAGCTGCGTGCGGAGGTGAGCGGTTTGCAGGGGGAGCTGGAGGGCAAGCGCTCGGAGATGGACACGCTGGAGACTCTGCTGCAGCGGCGTGAACGCGAGAGTCAAGAGGGAGCCAACCTCCTCACCATGCTGCGTGATGACCTCAACACCGCCACTCAGCAGAGGTCAGGGCTCCGGTTTCCCAGTGCGAAATGGGTGTCAATTTGGTGTTCATTTTGAATCAAGTCTGGAGTAAAACGTGTTGGGACATGCTGTTACAGGAAAATAATCAACAACAAGGTGGTGTGATGAAGCGGAGTTGCTGTTACCATCCTGATCTTGATTATTTTTCTATAACAGCATGTTCTGAAATGTTTTTTTTTTTTTTTTCCTCTTGTACCACAGCAATTTGGTAATTTTTTTTGTTATTGAAGAATGTTATACATTTTATCTGTTTGTAATTACATTTAATGTTGTGGAACGTCTGCAAAACAAGTTATTACAAGTTGAGAATTCAACAGTGCTTTGGTATAATTAAGCTTTTTGAGCCTTTCTTTAGTTTGGACCTCAAAGTTCCTTTTTGGTTGGTGAACTTAAAGCTAAGTTTTCTTTTGGGCTTGCTCTGATCTTAGACAAGACCTTCAGCTGGCCCATGACCGACTTCAGCAGCTTATCCTCGAGATGCTTCGGATTACAATTGCGACAGAGGAAGAGATCGGCCGCAGGTTGGGGATTTGTGTGGACACTGATTGCACCGGAGGCAACACTCCGAACAGGATGCCGAGTGGCAACCGTGATACCCAAGAGACAGGTTTGGCTCTTTTTCTGTGTTTAATGTTCATAAGTATAAGAAATTCTAAGACATTAATATAACCACCAAGATTTTGTTTTTGAAGACCAGCACCAGGGAAAACCTTTTTAAAAGAATGTTATAAAGTTTATTTAAAGGTTTCTTTCTCTTCCTTCCTCATGCCATTCTTTTCCAGCAGACATGGACGGTGGAGCTGTTGGAGCTGTAGAGGGTGGAGCGAACTGCAGCGTATTCTCGTCTGTGATCGATGAAGGTCTGGAGCTGTCTCAGCGGCTGTGTGAGAGTTTGTTTTCAGGCCCCGATGGAGAGCTGGACCCTGAAAGAGAGGAGCTGGTGCTGGGGGCCTGCACTCGTCTCCGTGCAGCAGTGGACAAACTATTAGAGCTGGTCTCTGACTCCACGGTGCAGGTAGAGAGTCGGTCATCATCTGGCTGGGATTACAATGAGAGCAGGGTGATAAGTTTTTTCTCTTGTGTCTCCCCAAAGCTGGAGCAGCTGCGAGCTCTGCAGGTCGTGCTGGATGAACAGTTCAGTGAGGGTGGAGAAGCCAAGAACGCTCTTCTGCAGCAGCACACTCAGCTTCTGGAGCAACTGGACCAGGAGGCGAGTGTGAAGAGTCAGCTGCAGCTAGAACTGCACAAGGCTGAAGGTGAGAACATGCAGAAACTATAGCTCTCAGATAACCCTAAACTTTAACAGTAGTTTGTTAGAGAAACTATTACAGCCATGGCATCATAGACGATTGCCAAAAAAGCACTTGGAGCAAGTTTTATTTATTTATTTATTTATTTATTTTCTCCCCCATGTTCTGTTCCTTTACAGCATTGATTTAAAGACAAGATAAACATTCAGGACTGGAAGTCAGTTTTCCAATTGGGATGTAATACACTTTTGCTAAAGCCAGGGCTTGCTTCTTTTTTTTTTTTTTAATAATTATGTTGTACATATCTGGGAATAAAAAAAAAAGGAATAAAAAAAATTGACTGTTGCACCTTTAAAGAAATACTTCCGAATTTACTTACTGCATCTGTAGGGAAGTGTGTGAGTCTTTACAGCAGTTGAGAATTTTTAAAGTTATGCTATTATTATGTTATTCTGAGAGCAGAACAGAAAACCTGATTATGTAAAAATAAATAAAGAAAGAATAAAAATCTAGTTACGTGCAAAATTTCTACAGTGCAAGTCTAAATGGAATTGTTGTGGCTGTGAATAAGCAAGGAAGACGTCCTGAAGAAGTCCCAAAGTGTTGTATCACAGCGATTTGCTAACTATTACAATTTTCTATTTATCAAAAAAATGACATGCAGCTCTAAATAAATAAAAAGCATGTTAATGTTGTGGAGGGTTCATGAAACAATTTAGTTCCTGTCATCATTTATACAAATAAAGGAAAATGTGGAAACATGTGGAAGGTGTTTAAGCTGAAAGTTTATCTCCTCAGGACTGATGGAGGGATATGTGGCGGAGAAGGCTGCTCTGGAGGAGGCGCTGCAGCAGAAGGAGGCGCGTGAGCAGAGGCTGGTTGAGGAGCTGGAGAGCACTCGGGCTCAGCTGCAGGAGCTCGGTGAGGAACACACACTCCTTCAGCGGCAACGAGACGCACTCTCCGCAGGGCTCGGAGAACCTGAGAAAGGTGAGTCACAGGAGATGGGTTTAAAAAAAAAAAAAAAAAGCACTGCTGCATTTAATGCATCTTTTTTCAAGAATGGAGCATCATGTGATGCTTTTCTCACGATCATTGTCATATGAGTTCAAACTCATGGGTGGAGATGTTTATTTGATGCTGAGTGTTCTTCCTGCTCTATAGGCTGTCCTGCTGTGGGCGAAGAAAAAGGTTTGTCACCGCATTTTAAGGTTGACGTGATGTTTGAATGTGGGTTTTTTTTTTTATTTCTCGGAAACTAACAGCTTCTTTCACAAGCTTCCTCTTAATTTAGCTATGTTGATTTGGTTTTCTTCTGTATGATTCTAGTTAATTTGTGCTGTGCTGCTTGCATCGTCAGCTTTGAGGATGATTGAGTATTGAAGTGCAAAACAAGTGAAGGTTATTCATCTTTTATCTGATGAATAATTTGTTTGAGGAATGCACAGATTGAGTTGTCGATATTGCGCATGGCCGCATCTCGTCTGCGAGTGTATTTGCGTGAGAGAGCATAAATCTTCGTTTACGCCTCGTTTTGCATCTCACCCCCCTTCTTTTCTTTCTTGGTTACAGCACTGTTGGCGGAGACGGAGCGGCTCGGGCAGGAGCGCGTGGACGTGCAGCGACAGGCAGAGAAGGACCGTGTCGGGCTGGCAGGTCGGCTGCGCTTGCTAGAGCTGGCGCTGGAGGAGCAGGAGAGCCGAGTGCAGCAGCAGGAGGAGCAGCACCGCACCCAAACCGAGGACCTGCAGCAGCACATCAACGCTCTGGAGAAACAGCTGAAACACCACCGCCAGTTCATAGACGTGAGTACAAGGAATAAATACATTTCCTTACAGAAAACCCCACCATATCAACAATTACACAAATCTGTTCATGTGGACCGTCCACCATTAAAGTTCCTGCGCAAGTTGTTACCATAGAGACGATAACGAATAAAAACAAGCTCGTTAATATAAACCTCCAGCTGAACTACTGTCCAAGCTGCTGTTATGGAAAATTTAATCAACATTTTCTGACCAATCAGAATTGAGTTCAACAGTGCTGTGGTAGAAAATGGGCTTAAGTAAAGGGGTGTGTGCAATATATTAAAATGAACGAATATGTCGTACTTAATTGGCCTGCGTTAAATTAATTTGAGCAAAGTAGTATCCAGTGCCACAACACAAATACCCACAGAAATCTTGGCTGATATACAGTTACATTTATTCATTTAGCAGGCGCTTTTATCCAAAGTGACTTACGAATGAGGAAATACAAGCAATACAAGCAAATATGAGATTGGTTAGAATGCCTAAATTAAAACAATAAATTGTACAAATATTACACACATTATAGCTCTAATAAACCTAAATTTTTGTTAGTACACACATCACTTCCTAAAGTGACTGATTAAAATGGTGCTCTAAAATTCCTGTCGTTCTTTAAACCGCATTCTAGAAATGATGCACAAACCCGTCATGCTGGTTCTAAAGGAGGAGTCTTTCAGCTGGTTGATTTTTAAAAACACACCGGCTTCTTGAGTGTGCGTAGAGCACGTTTGTGAATGATCAGTTCTCTCGGTGTGTGTGTGTGTATAGGAGCAAGCTGTGGAGCGAGAGCACGAGCGAGATGAGTTCCAGCAGGAGATTAAGAACCTGGAGGCGCAGCTGAGAATGCCCTCTAAAGGACACACAGGAGTAGACACCAAGGGTCAGAGGGTAAGCAACATAACTCCTAGCAAAACTATTAGGATGTCATGCTGTTGGAGAGAGTCATTGCTTTCATCACATTTCAAGATAAAGCTGTTTTTTGTTAATAAATTGCTGTATTTTTTTTTTTTTTTAATTTGTTTTTCCCCCTTTAACTGAATAATGTAGATTGAAGACTTGGTTATCCAGGTATGTTATCCAGCTGTGGCTGACTTGCTAGGCTTGAAGCTGCTAATGCATGGCCTGGATTCTCTTGTACCTTCTTATTACCTCTAGGCTGCTTTCACACTTGGTGTTTGGCTGGAGCATTTTTGTGCTGATTTAAAAAAAAAAAAAAAAAAAAAAATGGCTCACAAGATGCAACCTTAACAGTGCTCTTACCAGTCCTAGGCTAATTAGTAAGCCAAAATTAGCTATCTTGCTCTCTAGATTATTTATTGTCATCAGTAATGCAGGTCACTGGTGTTAAGGAGGTTATTTGGCTTCAGTGTACCTTAGGAAGCAGAAAATCAAAAGAATTTAAGCTGCTTGTGTGACTTGAATAACTTGAATATATGCAGCCACAGTTAACGTAGGATGCCACATCGCGTAGCTGTTAATTTCCCAAAAACAGACACATCGTTATTTTTATTTACAGCAATGTTTGTAATGAAATATTTACGATTCAACATGTCACAAATCTTGTCTCATTAACTCAATAGCCAGACACATCGTCCTTCTTGTTTATTTTCCTCATTTACCCCCGACTGGTCAAGAGGTAAAAATGCTTTGTTACTTGAGCTGAAGACTTGCCAACTTTGGAAACTCCGCTGTGCCCATAAAAGTGCCAGTGACAAAGCTTCCTATACGTGTACGTATGAAACGTGTGCTAGGTTGAGGAGGAAAAAAAAAAAACTCCAGGTGTGAAAGGAGTCTGACGGGATCTCGCATCTAACACGCCATATTGTTCATTTGTGCGCTAGACCATGTAGTAGTGTTCAGTGTGTCTGTCCGTGTGTGTGTGCGCGCGCTGAGCTAACTGTCTCATGGGCTGTAGCAATACAAAGGCTTTCTTTACTTGCTTTCTTGCATGTAATAAGTGATTTAATTTTCATAGTACCATCTAGGCGTCTGTGCTCAACGCTGAATTTCCTCAGTTTATCGTTCTCCGCTATTTCACGGCTAAACCCAGAGCTTACCTTTTGGTGTTCCTCCTCAGGTGGAAAGTCTCCAAGCTCTTATCAAAGACAAAACCGAGGACTACAGCGTTCTGCTCTCAGCTAAGGAGCAGTGCCTGCGTGACCTGGAGGACCGCAACGAAGAGATCGATAAGATGGCGTCTCGCATCCGGGAGCTGGAGCAGGCTCTCCTGAGCAGCGTCGAGGCGGGACGGGCCGTCACGCAGCTGGAACAGGAGCTGCAGAAAGCACGCAAAAGTCTGCAGGAGCTCTCTCAGGTATGGCTGCTTAGTATCACCATATTACCCAAACTAATTACATTTCAGTTCCCTTATCTGTACTCAGTTTTCTATGGTTTTGAATTATAACACTACTCGTGTGCAATTTGAGTCATTTTTCATCAGTCTGTTATGTAACTTTGTGTGCTGTAGGATAAAGAAGCACTGCAGCAGCAGCTGTACTCTAATAAACTCCAGATCTCGGCTCTGCAGTCCAAACTGGATGAGACGAGGCACCGCTTCCCCGACCCCAGTGCTGACCCCAACCTCGGAGAACAGCTAGAGATGCTCCAACGGGACCTGCAGAACAAAGAGGAGCAGGTGAGGGTGTTGAACGTGCCATGGTGTAGTTGTTTTTTTTGTTTTTTTTTTGTGATTTCATCATAAATTTCAGAATCAGTATGTGTATAAATTGTTTCAAAGCAATAGCATTTAAAAAAAAAAAAATTCACTTTTCTGTAATTGTGTGTAGGTGGAGGTTCTGCTGGAGCGAGTGGAAGCACTGGAGAAATCTCTGGCAGTGAAGGAGGAGGACATCAGGCAGCTCTCACTGCAGCTCGAGCTCAAAACTAACGAAAGCCGTGCCAGGGAGGAGGAGCTACACCTGCGCATCTCTGAGCTACAGGTAAACACACACACGCTCTTGCATGTATTCAGGACAAAGTAAGGATACTGGACACATCACTGTGTCATGCTGCTATAAGAAAATAATCAATGATAGGATGATGTGATAAAACAGAGCTATTATTAGTCTTAGTTTATGTGGTGAGGCTGCCATACAGCCCCTGTGAATGAGTCGTTACTATGGAAACGATACCTCAACTACAACGAGCATGTTATAAACCTAGGACAGCTTTCTAAGACGCTGTAGAGAGCTGACTGGATTTGTTTCTCTGCAGGAGACGGTGAGCACGCTACGCAGACAGCAGCAGGAAGAAGGAGACACCTCAGCACTGCAGCTTCCTGCTGCTCTGCTGGAGGAGAAGAACCTGGAGATTGACCACCTCAATCAGCAGCTTCTCCGACTGCAGCAGGAGCTGGACGCCACCAAAGAGAACAAGGTGACAGTTTATTCATTTGAAAAAAAGAACTGAGCTGGTTCAGTGTTTGTGACTAATTGTGGCTTCCTGTGACAGACGGCGGAGGAGAAGCAAGCGGACATTGAAGATCTGCGTGCTCAGGTGGAGCGACTCCGTGGAGCCCAAGAGCGCCTGCGTCAAGCCAAGGAGGAGGAGGCGGAGCAGCTGCACGAGGTCATTCACAAGCTGCAGGAGGAGCTGAGCCAGCTGGACCCCAACCGGCACGAGGTCAGCGACCCCAACACGGATAGCCCCGAGCCTCCTGATTTCCCCTGGTCCCCCCGGTCGCAGCACGGCACCGAGGAGAGCCTCTGCCACGAGCTGAGCAGCCAGACACTTCAGAGCTGTCGCAACAAACTCAGTGAGGTCCAGGTGGACCTAGAGCGCTCGGTGGAGGAGAAGGAGGCACTTCAGAGACTGCTTCTGACCCAGGAAGAGCAGTACGGACAGCAGGTGGAGGCACTGGGCCGCAGCCTGGGTGAGGAAAGAGGCAGGCTGGTGATCCTGGAGCAGGAGGCTGGAGAGCTGAAGCTCCAGTTGGGTCAGAAGGAGGTCGAGGTGGAGAATCTCCAAGATCACATCCGAAAGCTCGAGCACGGAGAGAAGAACCTGAAAGACTTGGAGCTCCGGCTGAAGAAGGCCGAGGAAAGGAGGAAGGAGGTGCAGCAGGAGATGACCAGGTTGAGTGAGGAGGCTCAGAAGCACACAGAAGAGCGAGAGAGGCTGGAGGGACGGCTTGCTGAGCTGCAGCAGAAGTCTGAGGACAGCGAGAACACTGTGGCACAGATGAGGCTGCAGGTAACAGAGCTGGAGGAGAAGCTTCAGCAGCAGAAATCTGACATTGGCATCTTGGAGACGGGCAAGAAGGAGCTGTATATGGAGAAACAGGCTCTTCAAAGACGTGAGGCAAAACTCCAAGAGGAAATAGAGAAGCTCAAACAGGAAGTGTCAGCAAAGAGCATTCAGATACAGGAACTGAATATGCAGCTGGAGGAGAGGGCGACTAAACAAGAGGAGACGCAGAAAGAAGTTCTGGTGAGATTCTCGTCGTGGTTTTATCTAACAGTGAAAACGTTAAAAAAGAAAAGAAAAAAAAACTTGGTTAATACTTGGTTAATCTCAGTATTCTTTTAATACACAAACTGTACAAGCTTCATTTCAAGCTACATAACTTTTTTTTAAACCGCAAACTAAGCAAACCAGAGTCAACTTCTGAAGCAGGGGGTCATCAGATGTGTTTCTGAGCACTTAAAATACTGTGGCAGATCTGATCAGTGTATGGAAATAAACAGTGTTTATAGTTGAGCTACTCTAGTCTTCTAAACATGACCATTGTATCATCTCCTCTGTTGCTTTTTATTCAGTCATGTGCATTAAATCAAGCTCATCGGACCAGAGACTAGCTTTCAGGGCTAGAGACATTAGCACAGAAAGAGGAGACAGCATTCACATTGTTCATTTTTATTTGCACTCTCTGATCTGAGTGAACTCACGACATGGTGTGTTTACATACCCACTTCACATGGCCTTATAGCTCTGAATTAATCGGTTAACAGTTAAGCATTAAAAGGTGAATGTTGTCACTATTCAATCATGTTAGTTGCTTATCCAGACCTTTGTAAGCAAAGAATTGTAGCAGGACCTTTATATTTTAGACGAATCCCCCTGCTCTAAAGTATGCGTGTGTATGTGTATATGGATACACGTCATTATTTGGCATTTTGCCTGGAATGACTTGGTCAGGCGTCAGAATAATTGGCCACAGATTCACCATATGCAGTCTAGTAAAGTCTCCAGCACGGCACAGAGGGAAAAAATGTGTGGTTAGCCCAGCCCATACCACTCACAAGGACTTTACTCACTCAGGAAGTATAACAGAGAAAGAGGAAGTTTTTTTTTTTTTAAAGTTTTTGTTTTTTAAACTTGGTTTCATTTTCTTTTGTTGCGTTTTGAAAGTGGAAAGCGTTTTATCTTTTGGACGACTGAGAAACAAGGCTCCGGTTTAGACATAAATAACCCTGGTGTTTATGTAAAGCAGTGCAATAATGAAACTTATGGTGTTACGGTCTGTTTAGTTTTGCACGCACTGCGTGCCTGGTTTGCAAAGTCAGCTGATGGTTTACATTAGACACCTGGTAGGTGGGCATGTGTCTACTTTACTTTCTAGTGTGCCGTGCACGTGCAGCTAAAAATAAGTCTATTGCATCAGACCTGACCCGATTCCTTTTTTAGATGGTAGTGGTGATGTCTATTTTTTGTGTATGCTATCGCAGACGTGTGCCGAGGAGACCCTGGCTAAAGCCGAGGCAGCTTTGCGAGGAAAGGAGGAGCAGTTAGCTCATCTGAGGTTGCAGCACAATGCACTGAGAGCGGAGCTCGCTGCAGTGAAGGAAGGCCTGAGCACCAGTACAGAGAGAGCCGAGAAACTACAGGAGGAGGGGCAGGTGAGTGGCGTGACCAAGTTCGATGTGGGTCCAAGATTTTCTAAGTTGGTGTGTCTTAAATTGGAATGAGAGAAATCGGTTCTTAGATGCCTTTTTTTCCTGAAAAAAGCAGAAAATGTCATGATCACTTTTAATTGCAAATTAAAAATGTCAGCGTGTGGAATTTCCTTGCTAAAGCATTAAGCTTATAATGTGTTCAAGAAGTGGTTTGTAATTTTTAAAGCTATTTTCTGCCTGCGAGACGACTCATAACCTTCCCCCTAATCAACCCCCTCTGTTGGGGGAAAACAAAGAGGAGGGGCCAAGCTGCTGAACCCTAATCCTAGAAAAATTATGAATTTTTGTAGTAATCATAGAATTTGAATTATTTTACTGGAAAAACTCAATGTAGGCTGTAAAAGTAAAAGAAATCAGAATGCTTCAAGATCTTTAAAGAGTCAAATCTATATTGTGGAATCTCCTTTTTCGCCTATGTAGAATTGAACTTTTACTGAAGTACTTAATGTTATGCTATTTAATTTAAAAATTTGATTCTTGACATCCAGACCAAGGACCGTGCTCTGGCTGATCTAGAGGAGCATAACCAGCGTCTTCGGGCCGAGCTGCGTGGCTTGCAGGACGATCTGGAAGTGCAAGAAGAGGAGCTGGCCTACCAGCAGAGGGAGCTGGAGGAGCTGCGGCAACGCTGCAGCCATCAGGAGCACGCTGAGCTCCACGGCTCCAAGCCCGAACAGCGCTTCCTGGACGGCCTGTCCCACGACTCCTCTCTCTCTTCTCCGGAGGTGCTGCGGCGGCTCGAGTGCAGCGAAGAGCGGCCATCTCACCTCCACACGTCTCACCTGTCGGAGCTGAGCGGTTTGCGCAGCACCAGCCTGGAGCTGGCTAGCAAGCACTCACCCATGGAGAGAAATGAGCTCAAACGGCCACTCGCACTGCTGCCAGAGACTGATCCACCCAGCACACACTCGCCCTCTGCTTCCCCACGTTCCCTCTCCATCTGTGACAACCTCTCTGCGCTCGACTCACTGGACGCTGAAAAGGTAAAAGTAAAAATTATTACCTGCTGACCTGTGGTGTATGGTGTAAGGTGTGTTGAGGTAGCATAACCTTAAATGGTCTGGAGACTTGAATGAATACTAGTTAGGTTCGTTTAATGGGGTTTAACTAAAGAACCATGCCGTTATAGGAAAATAATCAATGGTGGAGTGGTGTGATGAGGTCCAAAGTAAGGCAGGGTTACTGTTACCACCCTGAAGTTTCCAATAACAGCATGTCCAGAAATTTTATTCTTCTTATACCACAGCAGTTTTCCAATGACTCATTTTTAAAAATTAGTTAAAGAACATGTCATACTTTTTATCCGTTAATAAAAAAAAAAAAACACCATAGCAACAATTATATGTTGTTCTTTAACATTTTATGTTTGTTTACTCTTAAGACTTAGATTAGACAGAAAGAAAGAAAGAAAATATAACTGAGATAAATAAACGGATATTAGTCGGCACAGTAAGATGATTGCAATGATGAATGAGTGATTTATGTGAATGGAAAAGATGGGGTTTTAATTGTATTTTAAAATGGAGAGCACTAAAATCCTTATTTCATATGGACACTAAACCATATGAAATACTTTTTTAGGTTCAGGAGCTGGAGAATCTGGATGATGTGACTCCATCTCGTTCTCCATCTCGCTCTCCTCTCTCTTCTACCTCTCCGGTGTCTGCACCAGAGTGGGCCAGCGATGGATACGGCAGCAGTGAGTGCACATACTTATACTTGTTTGATGCAGATCATTCATGCAGTGCTTGTTTTGAGCTCTGAGCACCCACACACTGGTATTTACAGATGTGAGCTCAGAGCTGGAGGCCAAGCTGAAGAATGAGCTGGAGCACACGGAGCGGCTTGACGCTCACTTTGTGGAGTACCTGCGCAGCAGAGACATGGCACCTGCTTCACGCTCGGACAGCGCAGCAGGCAGCCTGCATCACACCTACGAGCTGCTCTCACCTGAGCTACAGGTATACACCTGGAAACCACACCTATATTATTATGGACTGTTTTTTTTTTTTCATTGCTCTATACTTTAACGCTGTCTGGATGTCCAGGCCATGCTGAACCGCGTGTACCGTGAGAGCTGCAGAGTGCTGTCTCTGTCCCATCGTCCTCCCCCTGCCGGACAGCCTCAGCCAGACTCCGAGGAGGCTCCACCCCCATCGTGGCAGAGAGAGAGGCGGGCCTTGCAGGAAACGGTGCTGTCACTCCGAGAGCTCCTCTGCAGGATGGCCGAGCGTGAGCCCAAGGTCACTGACCCGATCAGACCTAATTCTGCTGCTGAATTATTGTCGAGACGCACATTGGTGAATAAACCAAGCCTTTTGTAACTCCTGTGTGTAGGTGGATGGTGATGTAGACTGGCGGAGGGAGCTGTTGCAGGCCGTGCGGAGTGTGTTTGACAGCGAGAGGAAGTGGCTTCATGCGCAGCTTCAGGACGTCATGGCAACCAAAACTGGCATAGACTACACGTCCCTCCTGAAGCACTTGGAGATGCTGCTGCAAAAACAGGTTCTTAAATGTTGCCTGTTTTGCTCTTTCTCTCAAGTAAACAAGATCACACCCTATCACTCTCTGTAGCTCTTGCGCTGCCTCTCTTGCTCCGTCTCTGGCGCGCTCTTTTTCGTCTCCCTCTCTTTCTCTCATTCGGTCTTGCTCTCTTTGTCTCACTCTCTCACTTGCTCTCTGTCTTTGTTGCTCTCTGTCCTGCTCTTTCTCTCTCCCTCTGTCTGTCTTGATCTCTTTCTCTTGCTCTCTCTGCCTTGCCTTGGCCCAGTCTATCTCACTTTTGCACTCACCTTGTCTGTCTTGCATTTTCTTTCTCTTGCATGTTCTCTGTCACTCTTTCTGTACATCTCAATTAAATTCAGTTCTGTAAGCTTTATTGGCCATACGCAGTTACAGTATTGTCAAGCATCATACAAAAGAGAACTGTTAACAAGCACAGTGAGTTATATCAGTGAGCTCTCTTCCTCTCTATCCATGTAGAGTGATGGAAATTAGAGAACAGAAATGTGTATCTCTCTCTCTCTCTCTCTCTCTCTCTCTGTCTCTCTCTCAGGAGGAGCAGCAGAGGAGGTCTCTGGAGCAGTTGCTAAGTGCAGACCGGAACAGTCTCCTGGCTGAAATCCGCAGTTTGCATGAGCAGCTGCACGCCTGCACGCTGCAGAGCCAGGAGCAGCTGCGAGAGCTGCAAAGCTCGCTCAATGCTGTTCGTGATGAGAGCGTGCAGACGCAACAGCAGCTTCACAGACAGGGTGAATAATTTTACTTGCATTAAGCTAAAAAAAAAAAATTTTAAGCTCCAATGGCACCAGCTTTTAGCGTCCTTCCTTTACTTAGATTTTTTTTTTAAATGCGGGACAGAAGTCTCTGAACCTGCTCTTGACACTTTGTATCAAATCATCAGCAAAAATTATATATCATGGTACATATTGTGTATCGTGACGGCATCTTCAGCTATTATGGTGATATATTTTTGCCACATCGCTTGCCCCTAGGTATAATGTCATTCTGTTGCGTGTGTGTGTGTGTGTGTGTGTGTATGTATGGGAACAGTTGGCGAGTTGGAGAGGCAGCTACAGCAAGAGCAAACGGCGTCTCAGGAAGTGCTGCGCTCCCTGGTGGAGGAGCAGTCCAGATCAACAAATCAGCATCGCCAACTGGAGGCAGAGCAGAAGCTGGTGGTGGAGATGAAGGTGGAGCTGGAGGAGCGCACTCAGCAGCTGCATTTGGCCAGTAAAACCCAAGAGGAACTACAGGCTCAGATCCACAAACTTCGGTATTTCTGCCATGCTTCTGTAGCATATCTGATTATTGATCTGAATAAGATGTCTCTAGAAATTAAAAATTGTGTTTTCTTTAGGCTGAAGGTGGAGAATGAGGAGCAGGAGCATCAGGCTTGTGTGGAGGCTGCTGAGCGAGAGCAAACCAGAGTGAAACAGCTCCAGGAGGAACTCCATCATGAGAGACTCAACAGCAAACACGCACAGGAGGAGCATGCACACGCTCAAGAGGTGCTTGTTTAATTTTTAATTTTCTATAACGGCAGCTCTGACACCAGTGCAGCTACAAATGCCACGTTTATATTAATTGTGATTTTAGCAAAATTTTGTGATACAAGAGGAATAAAACACTTCGGGGTGGTGATAGTAACTCCTTTTTGTGTCTGGTCACCTCACACTGCCTGGTCGTTGATTATTTTCCTCTAACAGCACACCCTCAAGTGTTTTATTCCTTACTTGGCAAAACCACAATTTGATCAATTTAATGCAGGTTAGTCATTTTATCAGTTTGTTTTTGTGTGATATGTAGCAGTCACGATGTGTAACATGTATTTTTGCATTTTGTTCATATTTTTATTTATTTATTTTTTTGTATTGTGCAGCAGTAAGCAGTTTTATATTTGTAACTTGTCTCTGCAGTCTCTGCGTGCCTCCCTGAGCGAGCACGCGACTCGCCTGAGTGAGCTGAACTCTGCGCTGGAGCAGGAGCGTGTAGCTGTCAGTAACCTGCGTGCTGAGCTGCAGATTGAACAGTCCCGCTGTGAAGCCCTGCTGGCTCAGGAGCGCGAGCGCACCGAGCTAGCCCTCTCACGCCTGGATGAAGAGCGCTCGCGCACTGCCGAACTCTCGCGCACACTCTCCCACCAGGCGCAGGACCATGCTCGCCGCCTGGAGGAGGAGGTTCGCTCCCAGGAGGCGGCAAGCTCCCATGACAGGAAGTTCATCCAGGAGCTGAGGGCGCAGCTGGAGCAGGAGCGGCGCCAGGCCGAGGAGCTCGCCGCCACGGTGGACCGTCTGCAGGCCCAGGTGCTCCAGGGGAAACGCAGGCAAGAGGAAGCAGCGCAGCAGGAAGCACAGAGAGGACAGGAGGAGGTGAAGAGGCTGCGCTCTGCTCTGGAGGGCCTGCAGGCACAGCGGGCGGAGGTGAGCCGCACCCTGGAGACAGAGAGACACAGAGCCTCTCAGCTTCAGACAGAACTGGATGCCATGAAGGAGAAGATGAGAGAGGTGAAGGAAAAGGAGAGAGCTAGGGAGGAGCAAAGGGAAAAGCAGAGGTGGCGCGAGAAACAGGAGCAGGAGGACAAGGAGCGGCGGCAGGAGCATACCAAAGAGAAACTGGTAGGGGAGGGACGTACATACCATACCAGTTTAGCTAATAGTAGCATGAATATATGTGCAGGCTGTACTAATATAAGTATATAAGTATTACAGAATGGCTGATTGATCTGTAGTACTATTGTAAACCCTGGTGTGTAATTTTGCTCCTGTGTAGTTGGAGCTGGAGGCATTGCGAGAGCGAGATCAGCAGCGTTTGAGACAGCTGCAGCAGACTCTGGCTGACCTGGAGCAGCAGGAGAAGCAGTTGACCTCAGAACGCCTGCACAGGGACCTGCACACTACTGACAGCACCCGCATCACTCACACACAGGTTATAAACACACTCGCTACTCGCCAGTGATTCCACAGCACGTAACTGTAAATTCTGTAGATTACCTAAAAGCATTCATTCATGATGCTGTAGACTCATTATCTGTACATATGGCTGTTCTAGGACTCGCCCTCTTCCTCTTCCTCTTCCTCTCTGTTGGAGCGCGTATTAAAGGAGAACTCTGAGCTGGCGGAGCGTCTCGCAGCTCTGAGTGAGGAGAAGATCTCCCTCAAACACACTATCACCTGTCTGGAGAGAGACCTGCACAACCTCAGACGCAGTGAACAGGTACACGGTTCTTATCCTCTTAGCAAAATATGGCAAGAGAAAGTGCAGCTTGGTCACAAGATATTTTTTTCCTGTATATTATATATTACTGCTGCTGAGAATTCCTCCAGAACTTTATCGTCAAATGACCGCAGCTGGTAGACAGATGGAAAATGGTGTCTTTATAGTGACTTATTGACAAATTGATTGATGGTAAAGATAAAGAATTGTAAAGTCTGTGTGCTGTTTTTCCAGGAGAAGTCTTCGGTGCAGCTAGACCCGTCTGTATTATCAGAGAAACTGGCCTGGCAGAAGGAGAAGGTGGCCTTGCAGGCTGCTCTACACAAAGCCGAGGATGATCTCGTGAAGGCCACAGCCAGGAACGAGAACCGACCAATCACTGACCTTTCCAACAATAAGGTAATTCCCCAGTCTGTTTCTTTTAATGCACAGGTTCCATCCGATGGCTTCATTTGTTTTTTTTTCCCACGTATATCATCTGGGTAGCAATGACGCATTGAAATTCGCAGTCGCAAAATGTGCTTTAGAGTTCTCACTGTGGAAGGAATCATCAAGAGAATGGACTGCACCACACACATCTTCCATCTGTCTTCCTCTGCTGCAGGTGCAGAGACTGTATGAAAAGTACCTGAGGGCAGAGAGCTACCGGAAGTCTCTGGTCTATCAGAAGCGCTACCTGCTGCTGCTGCTCGGAGGTTTCCAGGACTGTGAGCAGGCCACACTGGCTCTGATAGCACGAATGGGTGCTCAGCCATCGCTCATCTCACAAGCCTCCCGACCAATCAGCCGCTTCAGGAGTGCCGTTAGAGCGCTCATCGCCATCTCCAGGTAGGGAGAGACCAGAGTGTTCAGTTTGTTGCATGACTTCCTCATAGAGGAGTTTTCTATACAAAACCTTTGGTGTCTTGCTTAATTTTAGAAAAATGATTTGCTAACCCCTTAACGTCTGCCCCCTCAGACTTAAGTTCCTCACCAGGAAGTGGCAGAGGGCTACGAAAAAAAGCTCAGTAGGAAGTGTGACCGTTAACAGTGCAGGTGAGAGTGTTAATCGCTCAATGTCTGAGCGATGTAATTAAATGTAACCGTAAACAGATTAAAAAAGTATGGCATGTCGGTTTTTTAATTAATTAAAGAACATTTCGGGAGGTGCTGTTATAGGAAAATAATCAACTACAGGATGATAACTGTGCTCCATCACACAGTCATGGATTATTTTCCTATAACAGCACAACACTGTTTTATTCCAGATGTATTTTATTTGCTATACAACACTATACGACTTTCTTCCTCCCTCCCCATACCAGCCATAAGGACCGAGGTTCTGAAACCCCAGCAGTCCGGAGCTGCGTTCAACTCTCCACCCACTCGTGATCGCGTTCTCACCCAGCGCACTGCGGTCTCGCCTCTGGTGCCGCCGGTTAAATCTCCTTTCAGACTTCATAATGGGTAAATCTGCACATGTCCAGTTCATCAAGGCACAGCACTGCCTCTTTACTTCCTATCACTTCACATCCTGTAAAAATTAGCACGCTGATATTTTGAGTTATGTGCTTCTCAGAGGTTACTCCAGCAGCATCCTGGCCCCGTCTGAGCGCACTCTCACCCCCTCCCAGGAGCAGGAACGCTCCCTCACCGACTACATTCATCATCTGGAGAGCGTCCAGCAGCGTCTAGGAGCTGTTCGTCCGGGTGGGGACACGCATACATCACACACTTCCTGTTTTCACACAGTTTTGTATGTAATCCTATGAATTAAAGTGTTGCTGCCTGCGACGTTCGAATATGTCACTGTTTCTATAGTAACACCTTACACAGGGACTTGCATAGCGGTTGCTTCATATAGAAGGATTTTTATGGTTTTATGGTAAAGTGAGGAGATGTTTATGTAACATTTATGGAAGGAGTCTGAAGTATCATTTCTTTGTAGAAAGTCAGCACGTTTTCTGACACAGTAAAGTCTTCAGGACAGAGGAGTTTACGCTTTGTGATTTCTCTGTAATATGAAAAGCTGAGATTTTTTTTGTCTTATTAACTTAAAGAGAAAGAAAAAGAGAGGCTGGTGAGGGAACGAAGGTTTGTAGCTGCTATAATCTAAGTGAGAACAGGGGCTAACTTGTCCCAGACATTCCACAACATTCAGTGCAACTATAAACGGATAAACAGTGTGACGTGCTTTAAATAATAAAAAAGTGTAATCGTTGGCAAATTGCTGTGGTGTAAAAGGAATAAAACACTTCAGCACGTGCTGCTGTAGGAAAATAATCAACTTCTGGGTGGTAGCAGTAACTCAGCTTCGTCAAACCTTCGTCCAAGTGTTTTATTCCTTATTTATTATGAATAAGAATAAATCTAATCTAGATAGCAGTTAGTCTATTTAGGCGATTGGGAAGAGAGTTGTTTTGTAAATTTGTGCGCATCACGTGACGTTTCTTCACCCTCCCCCTGCTGCCCCAATCTCAAAGTGTGAAAGCAGCCTTATACGGTATATATATTGTATATATCTATGTTCTTATGTTCTTTAATAAACACCACTTCCTTTTCTTTAGTGCTCATGACTGGGAAATTCTGCACTGACCATTAATGCACGTGTCGCTAGAAATCACTTGAGAAACTCACACTGTTCACCCATCAACCTGTGTAATCACACACCAGCGTAATTAAATCCCACTATTCCTCCCAGTGTTTAATCATGAACTTGTTGCTACTTTTGTGGAGTATCTGTGACTGATTACACAAGACGGATGGATCCGTTGGATGTCTTGCTGCTGGTGCTCACTGTCTGCCCTCCGTCCTGCAGTCCCCCGAGACGAGCGGAGGCGGAGTCTCCCTGATATGATGGGCTTTCGGCAGAAATGGTTGCATGAGAATAGAAGCTGGCTGTATTTGAGTTGTTTGTCGCCAGGTTACATGTGGCCTTTAGGTGAGTGAAGGGCTCGGCCGGCCCGCTGCGTGCTTAACTCACTGCTTTAGCCAGAGACGAGTTCATCATCTTGTGCTGTCAGTCACATTTAACTCTGTGTAGCATTTAAACACCCGGGTGTGGAGTGTGAGGGTCTCATTAAACACGTTGAATACTGTACTAACTGAACGATTCTCTTCCTTCTCGCTAGGTTCCCCTGCGACGTTCCCTTTTCCCAGGAAAACTGACAGATGAACAAATGAAGCGCCGTCAGCACTGAGCCAGTGTTGTATTGCCAGTGTGTGTGTTCAAGATACTTGATCATTTTACAATAAATTATTTTTAATCTACTTTTATACTCCAATCTCAGAATAACCACAAATGACCACCTCAAAGTGTTTAGAGTCAGTGACTATTTCCTACATCTTTTGAAATCTTTCTCACTCCAGATGGTCTGTAAATCTGCTCACAGTTGTTTAGTTGTGTGTAGCTTCCCTGTTTTTTTTTTTTTGTTTTGTTTTGTTTTTTTTAATGACGTTTGCACTGGAATCTGTACAGAATCACCATTATACTGCACAAGGACGCAAGTTTATGTCTTTTATATTAGATAGATTTTATATTAAACTGTAGCTTTTCTATGTTCAATAAATATTTTAATATTTCAAGCATGTTTGTTGTCTCTGGAAGGTAAAGATTTTAAAGTGGGGATAACTGTGGTTAAAGGTGCAGGCTAGCTAACCTCACACACGTGTGTATGCTAACTACACCAGAATGGCTGAATGCTAGTGCAGGAAGCAGACATTTCTGAATTAATGCACAAGAGACATCGTTGTCCTGATTGGTTATGTGGTGGTGGTGGTGGTCCGTGTCTGCGAATCAGACATTGCGACGCAGATGGTTGAATTTAAAATCTATGCATGGTTGAAATTCAAATCTACAGGTTTATTTAAAAAAAAACAGCTTGTACAAGATGTATTTTCAAGGTGTGATGGAACTCAAAAGTTTTAAGTGTTTAAATTTTGTGAGTGTTGGGGAAAAAAAACAAGAATTAATGCCTTCACTCAAAAATAAGCGCTAATATGGTTTAGGACAGGGTGTCCAATCTTATCCATAAAGGGTCTGTGTGTGTGTGCGTGTGTGTGCAGGTTTTCATTCCAATCATGCAGGAGCCACACCTGATTCCACCTGGTTAATCAGCTGATCTTGGCTTTCAGTAGACTCAGGTGTGGCTTCTGCTTGGCTGGAATGAAAACCTGCACCCACACCGGCCCTTTCCGGATAAGAGTGGAAACCCCTGGATTAGGATCGTGTTTAATTTTTCGTTAAATTCATTATTAAAGCTATTGTTTAATGGCTGATGATGGTTTCTCAGTAATAACTGGCCTCTCGGCTGCTGTTTCTAAAACGAAAACTTTGTTACAAACCAGGCTTTTGCTCACTCCCAAGTCTTTTAGGAATGAGACAGGGTTGCCACAGTCATGTGAGCCAGCATGTTAAATTATTTTTCGGGGGGAAAAGTGAGTTATAGCTGATTTTATCAGGGTGTAGACCCAATGACTGTATATATAATAGGACAACATTGTGCCATTTACTCCCAATTGGCCTCATTCATCTATCTTCCAGTAAAGTTGTGTAATTTTTGTATTCGCATTATGTTGATAAGTGAAGTGAAGTGTAGCCAAGTATGGTGACCCGTACTCGGAATTTGTGCTCTGCATTTAACCCATCCAAGTGCACACACACAGTAGTGAACACACACACACCCGGAGCACTGGCGCCCGGGGAGCAGTTGGGGGTTCGGTGCCTTGCTCAAGGGTCTCACCTCAGTATTGAGGGTGGAAGAGAGCGCTGGTCATTCACTCCCCCCACCTACAATCCCTGCCGGACCTGAGACTCAAACCCATGACCTTCAGGTTCACCTTCGGGTTACAAGTCCGAGACGCTAACCATTAGGCCACAACTGCCCCCAATCCCATAAATAACGGGGCACTTGTACACCACAGCTAATTTGCATTTGGTGACGCTCACAAAACCCCATAAAAGGGCCAGGTTCACAGTGTGGAAAGCGCAAAATGACTACTAAACGGTCAAAAAAAAAAATTTCTCTGAGGCAGAAGTTCAAGTACTTTTGACTAGCATCTATGAGGAAATAAAAATTATTTAGCGTCACAACACCTGAGAAGAGCAAAATGTTGAGAGAAATTACAGAAGTGACTTCAGTGTCGTCCATCCAACGTAATATGAGCGAGGTCGAAAGAATATTGACACAAAAACGTACTGCTTATCGACAGTTTCTCATTTATGGTAAGGAAGAATATCGGGGGATATATCAAGGTCAGCTGAGCTTGTGAAAATGACAGAACACTGTTATCAAAAATAATTCGTAGAGATGTAACTTTAAAAAATGAAAGTTTGCCACCTTTACCAAAGACTAACATGGGCATGGGCGGGGTTAAAAATCGTACTGCAGCCAGCCGCCAGAGGGCGACAGAGGCATTCTGGCTTCACTATTAACCCCCTGTTGCTACGGGTAGACCTGAGACTTTTCAATAGTTTCTCACTAGCTAGCAAAAATGGCTAATTCTGTGTCGACTGTTTTTCTACGTTTGGACGGGAAATATGCACAGAAATCAGTCACCATGTGTGAAAGTGTACAGCTAGAGCTTCTAATCTAGTCCCAGATCTTATAAGATTTATGTTATCTTTTAAGAGACGTGTTAAACTTAAATCAAAATACACTTTCAGTGAGTGAGTAACTTTGTCCACTAGGGCTTTGCCCTTCTTGTACATAAGTACATCAGCGGTCTTAACACATTAAAGTTTTATTTAAAAAAACGTTATATTAGACAGTTAATCACATGGGAGCTAAAATAAATAAATAAATAAACAACATGGCGGATAATAAAGCTCATAGGCAGAGACTGTGTCAGAGCCCGGATAGCTCAGTCGGTAGAGCATCAGACTTTTAATCTGAGGGTCCAGGGTTCAAGTCCCTGTTCGGGCGAACAAACTTTTCGCTTCTTTTCTATTATAGTACAATTTCTATGCGAATGTCACTGCATGCAGCCTTTTGTTTTCTCACTTTTTAGTGCTCTTTATTAAATTCAAACATTTTTGTCTCTATTTATCAAGTAAATTTTGTTAAATCTTCACCCTGAGATTCACTCATAATCATGATCTGCTCATAATGAACATCCTTTTACCACACTTAAACTTCTCCATCTATATATATATATTGTAATGATTTATTTATAGTTCACCCAGAAGAGGACAGGTTCCCTTTCGAGTATGGTTCCTCCTCATATAGTCTCAGGCAGTTTTTCCTCTCCACTGTCGCTTCTGGCTTATTTAATACGGATATACTGTGAGCTGCATAAGCATTCAGTGTGTAGAAAAGGTTCAAGGGGTTGAATACTGGTATATACAAGGCACTGAAATTCTACATCCAGATTTCTGTAAAGCTGTGGTTAAAAGTGCTATAAAAATAAAAGAAAATTCAGTTAAAGAAAGATTTCACCACACACAAAGACGGCTTGGAATGCACAAATTATTGAACACTTTCTTATAATGAATTTACAGCTGTACAAATTTACATTATTACAACTCAAGTCTATAAAAAGGACAAAATAAAACGATGCAAAGATGTACACATACATGTATAGCTCATAAGTTAGTTCACACCTGGTAAAATGATTTAACGTTCATGCATCAGCTGCATTTCGGAGATATGGTTTTTTTTGTACATAAGCACAAATACAGCTTTCCTTTATACATATCTGTACATGAAAAGAAAGAAACAAACATTTCCTATGGCAATGATTTTCAAAGTTCCATCAGTCTGTGAGTCCATTTTGGTAAATCACTACGATATTTTACGATGTACTTGAGCACCAGTTCCCTCTCTAACCACAAACCCTCATTGGAGTTCTTACATACATACACTGTGGCACAAAATGAAACGTGTATTGAGGAAACAAAAAACAAATGCTAAAAACATCCTTTGGATTTGACAAGAAGCTAAAGTGCATTCTCATGTGTGCAAACTTTAGAGAGAGTAAAGAACATGCAGGTCTCAGCATACATGTTTTGTTTTGTTTTGTTTCGTTTTGTTTTTGCCAGAGCCATGCTTTGATGAATAAGTTTCAAACCTGCACCTGGCTGTAAAATACATTTTCAAATTTCCTCTGGATTTCAAACAGAATCTTCATACAGAAGATTACAGATTGGAGTGATAATGTCATCAGTGTGCATGTCTATGTGTGTAAGCTGAACACCTTAATAGCAAAAAAATATACTTTTTTCCCCTTCACCTAGCTAAAATAATCTATTCATAATTACATTAGACGAGCAAAATGTATAATAAACTTCAGGTCCCAATAATTAATTGCAAGTAATTAAAAATGTTGTTGTGTAATTCATTTGATAACAATAACGATAATGACTATGATGATGACTATGATGATGGAGATAATTATTTACCCACTGATTCATCCCGAAGTCATTTGTACATGTCATATTTTACAGTGGCAAGCGGTTTTAAACATCAGTGCTGCAAAGGATGAATAAATACATTTTCCATCGTTCAGTGTTTTTTTTCTGTTAAGCTGAAGGTCTGAGAATTTCTTCATTATGTCACCTGCGCAAAAGATCAAAACAACAAAACAAGCACGAAACTTAATCAATAAAATACTCAAGCATTAGGAATCCATGTTAAAACATCTGGAAAGACGTACTGCACTTTATGCCATTGCAGATGTATCATGTTTTACCTTATGAACATGTGGTGGTAGTTCATCTTCAGAACCCTCCTCTGCTACAGGCTCCTCCTCCCAGCCTCCCATCGGCATCCGGGCCACGCGCTGAACCCGAGCGCCTCCATGAGAGAAAATATTCACATTTACATCTGATAATATGCATCGCACCACCCCAAAGTTCATTATTTTCCTATAACAGCATCTCCCGAAATGTTTTATTCCTCATATACCACAACAATTTGTCAACGATTACAATTGTTTGTTAACGAAACATCATACTTTTTATCCATTAATAGTTACATTTAATGTTGCAAGTTAGTTCCTATTATCATTTACATTACAGTAGCTATAAACAGTCATTATGTTGCCAGGCTCTCTTGAAGTTAATAAAAAAGAAAAGAAAAAAAAAAAGCAGCTTGTTACAGAGAAATTAAAGTTACAGCTTTACCACTGACACTGGAGATTCCTTCTGTAAATAAATATTACTTTAGAGGAAACTTCACTGTATCAACAATTATAATACAAACTACAAATAACATATTATAACGATCGCATTGATATTAACCTGGGATTTGAGCTGCACTACTGTCAGAGCTGCTGTGATAAAGAATTAATCAACACCTTCTGACCAATCAGAATCAAGAATTAAACAGTGCTGTGTTTTAAACATGTAATATGTACAGTATATAGTAAAACATTTAATTAAACCTCTGCAGGTATTCTCAGTTTATATTCGCTTTACAAATGTTCAGTGTGTAGATTATCTGACAGAATATTTTTAAAATTATTAGTACTGAATGTCGGGAAAAAGTTAAACACTGAGCCATCCTATTTTTCCTTTGCATTGTGTGTTCTGGAGGACGTTTAGTTGAGACGGACATGATTTAAAACTTGTTAAAAACATAAGTCAACTTAACAGCTAGCTGAAATAACATTACATGTAACGTGAATGGAAATAGTTTCTTCATTTGGAATGTGCTGATTATGATTATGGAACATTTTTGTAGATAAATGTAGGTGGTGTTGTAGTTCTCTGTTAAATGCAACAGCAGCAAACCTGCTGAGACTTGTGTTATTGTTGTGTTACCTGTAGTTCCCCCGTACTGACTGACGCTGCTCTGGGCTGTGGCCCCCTGCTGGTTGGTAGTGGTGTTGCAGGGGAAAGTGTTGGAGCGGGGCAGGTTGCGAGTCGCCTCCATGTAATCATGGACGCTCTCGCTGCTCTCGTCGCTCTCCTGCCTGTGCCACGTGTGGCGTGAGATCTCGACACGGGACTGCTGCTTGTGCATCTGAGTGTAAAAATTGATCAGGAGAGTGAATTAAGGTGATTAGTGCATGCGTGTATGAGATTAAATGAACATGTACTACTGTAGCAATGTTTCAAAATAATGCTGTCTGCTTTACCTCATGCATGTACAGAGCGTGAATACTCATCTCTGTGGAGGCGTATTCTGATAGGACCATGCTGGTCAGCTGACCTTCCCAAGCACTGCTACCTGAACTGACAGTGCGAGCATCAGTCCTGATAGAGAGAGAGAGAGAGAGAGAGAGAGAGAGAGACGTTAGAGTACAGTCAGTTAAATTTTATCAAACAATACTTCTCAACTTCCTTGCCATTACAAGTGAAAAGCTTATAAAGGTTTTTTATATGATTCCTGAATGAGAGGAATTATTATTGATTATATTTAATAGGAGAGGCCATGATGATGAACATATCGATAAAATATTACTTTTACTTCTTTTTTTTTTAAACAAAAAGCTGAGAAGCAATGAAATGAAAAATGTAAGTTAAATCTGTATCCAGGATTGATTCTGGGCTTGTTTAGGAGAATGTACCATCGAAGTAGGGATGTTTTTGCAATTTATTTTTAGTGCTGTTTAATGCTCGATTCTGATTGGTCAGAAGGTGTTGATTCATTTTTTATAACAGCAGCTCTGACAGAGGTGCAGCTGCACATCACAGGTTTATATCAATGTGCTCATTCTATTATGTTATCGTTTCTATAGCAACAACTCACACAGGGATTTAAAAAATGTGTGTAATTGTTGGTGATTAGGTGAAGTTTTCTGTAAAGATGACTTTTGTTTAGTGTTAATGGAAGGAGTCTCCAGTGTCAGCACTTTCTAACAGTCAGTATGTGGACTGGTGTCCCATCCAGGGTGTATTTCTGCCTCATGGCCAGTGTTCCCGGAATAGGCTCCGGATCCACCGAGACCCTGATCAGGATGAAGCGGTTACTGAAAGTGAGTGAGTGAGTGAGTGTACTTTAAAAGAGATGGTGATGGAATGACTGTTTATAGCTGCTGTGTTTGTAATATTTGGGGGGGAAAAAAACGACGAAAAGAAAAGAATGAGTACCCGGAGCCTGCCATGGCTCTGCCTGCTGCCACAGCAGGGTGGTCCGGTCGGGGCGGTCTGGTGGACGGGTAGCTGGCCCTCAGGTGCAGGCTGGTGCTGAGGGGGGAGAGGGAGCGCAGGGCTGACGCACCCTCACTCACTCCCATCGACAAGTGATTGATGATGGAGCCGTCTCGACCCAGGTGCAGCGAGGCCAAGGACGGCGGTCCAGCCAGGAGGTTAGCGATGAGACTTCGAGGCTTCGAGGATCGAGAGCACACAGGTTAGCCTTGCTTCATGAAAACTATTAAACAATACAAAAGTAAATTGTGAAGTGATGTAAGATTGCTGAGTCAGAGAGTACTGATGCTATACTAGTATGACTGTATAGCATGACAAAGAAAATCCCAACACTGACACGTGCAGTGATTTTTGCCTTGCGCAGTTCAAATCTCTCTTTATTGGACACTATACGCCATTTTTATCGTAAGTTTACTGCTACTATCACTAGTACAATACAGCAGCCTAAAATGCATATTTACCTATGCAAAACCCCACATGTTATTACAAATCAGACGTTTTCTCACTGAAAATGTAATTCTGAATGGAAATCATTTGTCTATAAACTTTATCCATGCTTAGTGAGTCACTGTCTATTACAAATTTGATAATTAAAATAGCTGGCAATGAATTACCAATTAGTTGGTCTACTGAAATGCTGGAAAGGAATATTTGTAAATAAATTCTTTTAGTATAAAATTTTGTATAAAAAACTATAGATTAATCGATTAACAAAATAATCATTAGTTGCAACCATAATAAAATCAACTGCTGTGATGATTGCTGCAGTTCTGCATGGGTCAAACACTTCATGCTCCTTCAGGGACCAAAAAATGCAGATAATGTTTCATAATGGGGAAAAATGAACTGTAGCACTGGCTATCACTCCTACTGGAGACGCTACATCACTTCTCCTCTCATTTACATGAAGTTAAACCTGCCCCACCCACTGGAAATCAACTTACTCATTAAAAAGAATGACTTTCAGCCACTTAAAAAGAGCAACAAAAAAAAAACAAGCTTGCATATTTTTAAAAGCACAGTCAGTCAGAAAAAAATTTTTCTACATTATTGTGATAAATTAATGAAGCTTAAGAACAATCCTCTTAAAGAATATTTTAAAAAACATTTCCTAACCCACATATATTTCTCATTTCATGTCTCTTCTGATGACATCTGATATTGTTATATAATGAAACCTGTGATATAGGGTTTCACTCCCCCACATTCCCAAAGAAACCAAATTCCCAGTGTTGCCCCATGTTTGCAAACTCCACACACACACACACACACACACACACACCTCAGACTCGGACTGCAGTGAGTGAGCAGAAGTGAGGTTCTCCGCTGCGTTCCCCTGCTGCCCCCCAGTGGCCTCGCGGTGCACTTTCTCCTTCAGCTGGCTGATAAAATGCGTGCTCTCTTGTGGAGGCTGCCACTGAGGATTAGTGATGGCGAAGTGCATGAGGGACAGCTCGGTCTTCCCGTCCTCCGCCTGCTGGTAGATCGAGGCCTCTGTCTTCCCCGCAGACATCCACTGGAACGAATCAATCAAAATTAGTCAAATTAGCCAGTGAGAGACATGAGAGTTCCTCTAATGGACAATCTACAGCAAGGACTCCACGTAATCTAAGACTAATAATAAACAGGTTAAAATATTCTGTTATTTATCAAAGTAAAATGTAGAATTGTTGATATGGCGAAGTTTATAATTTAATTATAGTTAAAAATCTATATTTCTTGGAACCACCACTGGAAAATGCTTCCTACGTGACAGATCTTTAGCGTTACGAGGAGTTTTGTAACATTTAAAACCAAAGGCTTTAAAGCTCATAATTGTATAAAACCTTAAATATCAAGTGTCGGGTTAAACTCACCGCTGGATGGCCATGTTGTCGGACATCCATCTGAGCAAAAGAGCAGGTGTCTCCCACGCCCACCACCTCGATGGTGAAATTTCGGAAGAAATCGATAATCTCCAGAGATTTGCGGCGCAGACAGAAAATGAGGATGAAGGGTGTGATGACGGGACTGAGCAGCTCCTCTAGGATGAACACCTGCCACACGGGATGGGGAAGAGGAGGAAGCGATAACACATTTAACTGTCTGTCCCTTTACGGAGTTGTGAAAAATATCGATTAAGATTTCACCGTCTAAAAATAAATGTTGTAAGAATATTAATCTTAACTCTCTTAAGTCTACACACTGTATACAGATGTTCACAGAGATACACTAGCTTGGGAATTTTTTTGAGCAGTTACTTAAGTTAGAAGACGCTGTTTATAAAAAAATTTTAAAAAAAGATTACATGACTAGTGTGTACTTTTAATTCTCTCAGAATGAACTTCAATGCATGGATAATATTAAAATTTTTATAATATGTAAAAAGAATCAAAACACACATCCTGAATTTTGTGAAGGAATCTCAAATGATCTATAAGGCATAAAAAACACAAAATGCAAGTTTACAGCATTAAGTGGAAACCTACATGGACTAAAAAATATTTATACATGAAGGAAAGTATACCAGCAAAAATATTGCTTTGGGTAAATAAATAAAAATGAATCTGAAATGTTAAAGGGATAAACATGGTTGATGCAAATGTTCGCTCTGTCTGTGGTAGGAAATAAATCATAAGTTCATTGTTATTCAAACGTTAACTTAATGTAATTACATTTACATTACAAATTACAAATCTTACAGCCCGAATGAATGCTAGATAATTACACAAGTCTCCTCAACATCCTTCTGCCTATATGAGGAACACTTTTCATAAAAGGATCCTGGATAGGTGTGTCTTACAGCTTTATACTGGAACAGTTGAGCAAACTCGTCTCTGGTCTCGTAACGGTGGGCGTTGCCTTGCCAGTGGTCCGGCATGTAGTGGATGTGTGCTAGGATCACTTTGAGCAGCTGCTCTGGGCAAAACACCATGTGTTTGTCGGGAATAAACGACCTGCAGAGGAACAAATGGAAATATTTTGCAATAATGTAAGACAAACGCGCAAAAAAAAAACCTTCAGTCTATAAAATACATACCTGCAGATTGTAACGCAAACCCCGAGGAGCGTGATGCTGCTGAGAACGTGCTCTACAGACAGCACATCCTCGTCGTATATGGTCAAAGCAATAAGCACGGCTAATATGGACCCGGCGAAGAAGGCTACGTTCTTGGCCACCACTGTGAGCAGAGGTGACATGAAACAGTTCATGTACTTGGACGATGCCTTGTAGCCTTTGCTGAGGCGAGACATGAGCTCGTGGTCAAGCTCGTTGAAGTGGCGCAGGTAGCAGCGGCCGTACAGGGACCAGCAGCGAGCCCCGAGGCTGCCAGGCTCGCGTTTAATGACCTCTGTGTAGCTGAAGAACGCATACAGGATCTGCCAGATGAGAATGACGGGGCACAGGAGCAGGTTGGCAATGCCAATCCACAAGATCCTCGAGCTCAGGCGATCAGCCAAGTCCAGCCGGTTTCCTCCGCGCTTGTATTCGGACTTGAGACTCCACTCGTTCTCGAAGAGAGAGCCGGGGCCCCAGAAGAAGATCAGCTCAAAGTTGTACTTGAGGCCGCGTGTGTAGAAGACGTAATCACCCAGCAGAGGTAAACGGAAACGGATGGGCAGCAGGGACTTGTTCACCATCGCCACCATGTAGTTCTTAAAGCGCAGGATGCGGTGGTAGATGTCCAGCTCGGTGAGTTCTTTTTTGTGGATGCAGATCTGATGCTCTTTTTGGATCTCGATGATCCGCGCCTGCACTTCTTGCCAGGTGAAATAAGGAAGGTCCGCCTGTCAATAAAAAAAAACAAAAAAACAGCAGTTTAACCACAGAAAAGAGAATTTCTTAATTCAACACACTCACCATTAACATCTATTATTTATCACGCTCAAGTTTCCTACTCTGGTGGCTCTCATCCCTTTTGTGTTCGACTGCAGCTTCCCAAAATTTTCTCAACCTCCCTCTGGATTCGCCCTAAATCACACTACTGCACCTCTGTTTCTCCGTGCAGCAGATACAACTGCTCTGAAAACACTTTCGCTGTGAAATCCGCTTTGTTACATTACAATGCTCTCTCTGCTTTCATTCCTAGAATGTGCCTATCTTTATCACGACTGCTATCAGACACACAGAAGAACACGGCACTGCTGACCAGAACGAAAACAAACAATGTTCTATTTTTGGCTAAGCTGCATCACACACTTCCACGCTAGTTAGCTCTTTTGCACCGGCTTTCCTCGCAGCCACTCTCTCTTTCAGCATATACTGCAATTTGATCTTTTTTAGGAACCAGTTTTATGGAAAAATAGTTTCAAAGAAAGAAGAACAATTAGTGGATTTGATATTTTTTTTTTGTATATATGAGGATGTGCACTTTTCCTTTAATTTTCATCACCAGCTTCTGTGATTTTAAATAGTTGATTAATACCATGAAACCTACTCACCATTGACATTTTCAGAGCGTTGATGTAGAAAGAGCGGATCTCCCAGTAGCAGCAGACATTGTAGATAAATTTGACCAAACGATGGAGCCAGAACACCCCAGATATCACCAGAATGAAAATAACCAAGACGTTATCACGAATCCTAAAATGCAGGAACAAAGACACTTTTTCGGCTAAAGTACCAAGCTTACATAACCTATGAATGGCAGTGAGTCACTAGACTTACCGAGCATGACACACATCCATGGGAAGAAATGCATCAGGAAGAGTCACCTTGGACGAGTCAGTATGATTGACAAACTTGTTGGCGAACAGGATGTCGTAGTCCACGCAGTTGGCCAGAAAAACAGTGAATGTCACCACAAAGACCAATTGCCTGAAATGAAATTGACAGGTTTTATATGTGCAGCTAGTTACAAGGTAAACATCTTTTTTTTTTTTTTTTACAAAAAGGAAAAGGATGTGGTGAAACCTTACAGAATGCGCTTTTATGTGTTATGGTAAGCAGGTTGACCTGGTTATACTTACACGAGCTCAAAGATTTCCCCCAGAAGCATACAAGTGAACCCATTCTTCTGATGAAGATTATAGACGTGACAAAAGTTAAAGAAAATCTCTTTAAATCTCTTACTAAAGATTACTAAAATGAAAAATAATCCACAACAGAGTGGTGTGATGAAGCAGAGTTAATGTTACCACCCTGAAGTTGATTATTTTGCTATAACAACACGTCCTGAAGTGTTCTAGTTCTCTTATACCACAACCTCTTATATCATTTGCCAACGATTAAAATAA
Source organism: Pangasianodon gigas (assembly GCA_022758105.1). Lineage (NCBI taxonomy): Eukaryota > Metazoa > Chordata > Actinopteri > Siluriformes > Pangasiidae > Pangasianodon > Pangasianodon gigas. The sequence continues at coordinate 32,784,772 of CM040455.1, read as the reverse complement.
TTTTTATCCGTTTATAGTTACATTCAGTGTTGTGGAATGTTTATATACAGCAGCAGCTATAAACATTAACTCACCAGTCTCACTTTTTCCTCTTTTTTAAAGTTAATAAGAGAAAAAAAACACAGCTTGTTATGTCACGGAGAAAATCGCAAAACGTAAATTCCTGTCCTGAAGATTTTCCCATGTCAGAAAACTTACTGACTGCTGCAAAGCCCTGACACTGAAGACTCCTTCCATAAAAGGTAAATAAGCATCTCCTTCCAGAAATCTTCACCATATCAACAACTACATGGGTTTTCTTTGCTAAATAACAGCACATTTTTAAATCTGTTTATTATTAGGCTTAGATTATGTGGAACGGCTGCCATACAAGCCCATGTGAATTAGCTGTTACTATAGAAAAGACCATCAGGGTATAGAATTCTACTATGGTAAAAAAAGTATAATATTTACAAGGATGGTCATTTAGCCCTTGGATCAGAAAGGATATTCTTTGGAAGAAGAGATCCAAGTTTTCGATGTGATGCCAGTGAGCTGAGAAGAAAAACAGGGGAAAAAAACGTTAGAGCATTTAATAGGGAATTTCTGCTCTTATCAACCTTCCATATGATTTTTACTATAAATTTTTTACTGCGACTATAAAAATATCAGGGTCGTATCATGACCACGTTGCTTCCAGACTGTTTTCTTACATTTCGAGCCCTCTGGTACATGAACCAACAGATTCTCCTCTCCTGGAGGAGAGTCACTGTAGGACGCCTCCAGGCGCTGGTACTCTGTATCGAAGTGGGCCATACTGCCGTCTGCCACTACACACACCGCTCACACACCATCCCACCTATGGACTGGACACAAGGGAATCAAGGGCTTAGTGATTTAGGTCAGGATGCTAGGGAAGTTGCAATGGCATTTAAAAACTGGAAAAACTAGAACAACATGTAGATGAAAGAAGTTTAGATAGACCTGCTGTTTTTGACCAGCATAACTGAATAAAATAGATCTATTCCACATGTCATTGTATCAGCCCAGGACCGAGTCGACTTGTCTGTTTGCCCTCCTGTGACTGTGAGGTCGACCCCACCCTATCGTCAGGGGATCAAACCCAAAGCCAAAATCCATGCGTGGCCGGGAGTCCAAGAGTGCAAAACTGGTCATGCTTTCTGGGTGGAAGGAATACCATACTCTCTCCTCTGTCAGTCAGAGCAATACTGAGTAATCGTGGGCATCTCTGTGCTCATGTATGTGGAAGAGGGCAGATAGCACTTTCCTGTGAGTGTTCAGCTGTCCTGGAGAATGACCAGACTTTGAAAACATGCTTGAAAAGCCAAGTTGGTAGCTGTCATATACACCATGGGCATTAATATGGAGTTGGACTCCTTTTCTCTTCTGGGAAGGCTTTCCACTAGATTTTGGAGCGTGGCTGTGGGGATTTGTGTTCATTCAGCTACAAGAGCATTAGTGAGGTCGGGCACTGATGTTGGTGAGGAGGTCTGGGGTGCAGTCGGTGTTCCAGTTCATCCCAAAGGTGTTCAGTGGGGTTGAGGTCAGGGCTCTGTGCAGGACACTCGAGTTCTTCTACTCCAACCTTAACACACCATGTCTTCATGGAGCTCGCTTTGTGCACAGGGGCATTGTCATGCTGGAACAGATTTGAGCCTCTTAGTTCCAGTGAAGGGAAATTGTAAAATTACAGCACATAAAGATGTCCTACACAATTGTGTGCTTCAAACTTTGTGGCAACGGTTTGAGGAAGAACCACATATGGGTGTGATGATCAGGTGTCCACATACTTTTGGCCATATAGTGTAGGTGGAAATTGGCAAAAATTACCTAATTGGGGAAAAACGGAGTAAAAATCCAGAATAAAGAGAAACAACTAGAAGTGGCATTTGGGACAACTCTTGGTGGAGCTGTTGTGTTGGAGCAGCGAGGATCCAAACACTGTGATTCTTCAGGACCGGAGTGTTTAATGAGAAAGCAGGCTTCCATGTGTACTCATGCTTGACATCTGGACCTTTACATGGCCATTAGAAACACTGTATGATTCTAAATTCATGCTGAAGGAAATGTCACTCATGTGTGTTTTTACAGGAATTTCAGGAGCTCTCATTGCCTAACACTGGCCAAAGCCAATATGAAGCAATCACCCACAATGCTGATGACACAGCACTGACATGTTACTGACATGTTACTAAAGTGTAAAGTGTAAAAAACGATAAGTATCCCAGAATAATAAGAATGATAGTATTTCTTATAATTAGATAATCTTACCTTATAATGTAGTTACATGGAGGACAACTGCATTAATTCCCACATTTTCTTCTTCTTCTGCAGCCTTTAGTAACTCAGCTCTTTCTGGGGACAAGAAAAACAGCATTCAGCCCTTCACAGGCTTTAAAAATATATGAAACCGAGATTTATTTCTGATATTTCTGAATTGTCATGACGCCACTGTTTACACCGTCCGCCCCATTGACATACTGTAAAGCTAAGCTAAGCTAAGCTAATAAATACAGGACAGGCCTGCTATATCACATAGCAGCGGCGGATAAAACTAGCAGGCAGCGCCGGTTTTTTCACATACCTTCCCCTTTTCTGAGACTGCGACCCGGCAGCGACTTGTCGTAGTAATTACTGAATATTTAGTTTCTTTTTCAGGCGTGTTTTTTTGGTTTCATTTCTGACAGCCCGATAGCAACGTATCTAGCCCTCTGGCTGAACTCTGACCAATCATGTTCGAGCTCCTCGTGACTGACACGAGGAGAGCCAATGAAATGTCGAGGGGCGGGGCTTACCAGCTGCTATGCACAAACAACGGAAATGATTTTGTTTATTAAGCGATGCTCAGTTTTCTGGCTTTTTGTTTTAATCTTTGTATCAAATATTTTCACACACAAAATATTCATATATACTCTGGAACACATGACTGTATTTAAACCTAAATTTATATTTATAACTAATATTACAGTATGCTGATATACACTGCCTGGCCAAAAAAAAAAGTCGCACAGTCTAATATTTTGTTGCACTGCATTTAGCTTTGATTACGGCACGCATTCGTCCTGGCATTGTTTCAACAACCTTATGCAACTTCACAACATTTATTTCCATCCAGAGTTGCATTAATTTTTGGCTGAGATCTTGCACTGAGGACAGGAGAGTCTAACCACTCCGTAAAGTCTTCTCCAGCACATCCCAAAGACTTTCAATGGGGTTAAGGTCAGGACTCTGTGGTGGCCAATTCATGTGTGAAAATGATTCCTCATGCTCCCTGAACGACTCTTTCACAAGTTAAGCCTGACGAATCTTAGCATTTTCATCCTGGAATATGCCTGTGCCGTCAGGGAAGAAAAAGTCCATTGACAGGATAACCTGGTCATTCAGTACATTCAGGTGCTCAGCTGACTTCATTTTATTGCCACACAATGAGGCTGAGCCTAGACCTGACCAGCTGATGCAACCCCAGATCATAACACTGCCTCCAGAGGCTTGTACAGTAGGCACTATGCATGATGGGTGAATCACTTCATGCATTTCCCTTCTTACCCTGACACGCCCATTGCTTTGGAATAGGGTAAATCTGATTTTATCAGACCACATGACCTTTTTCCATTGCTCCACAGTCCAGTCTTTATGCTCCAGAGCAAATTGAAGTCATTTTTTCCAATTAGCCTCACTAACAAATGGCTTTCTTGTGGCCACACAGCTGTTTAGTCCCAATCCTGTAAGTTCTCATCACATTGTGCATGTGGAAATGCTCTTACTTTCACTATTAAACATAGCCATGAGTTCTCCTGTCGATTTTTTTTATGATGTGACATCACCAAGTGTTTTAAAGATCTCCGATCACAATCATTCAAGATTTTTTTTTTAATGCACTGGACATTTCATAACCCAGTTCCAGTGATTTCAGCAATCTCCTTACTTGTTTTCTTTGCTTGATGCAGGCCAACAATTTTCCCCTTCAGTAACATCTTTTCCACGACCATGGGATACGTAATCTGCCATGGTTGTTTAAGAAATGAGAAGCTACACATTGCATCAGTTAAGGTTAAAAGACTTGTTACCAGCTGAAACATATTAATCACTGCAGTAATGATCCAATCATAGGCTCTTAAGTATTTGCTTATTTAAACCCAAACAGCAACCTTTTTTTTGGCCAGACAGTGTATTAACACTACATTATACTAACATATTAATATTAATATTACAGTATGCTGATATATCAACACTACAGTATACTAACATACTAATATTAATATTACTGTATGCTGATATATAAACACTACAATATACTAATATACTAATATTAATATTACAGTATGCTGATATAGCAACACTACAATATACTAATATACTATTATACTAATAAACTAATATTGATTGACAACATCTTAGGCTTTAAATGCATCCTATTAATTTATGCAGCTCTGATTTTTCAGCTAAATATCTGGTTCAAGGTTCAAACTGTATAACTTAATACTTTAGTTAATAAATTAAAGTTTACTTTTTCTGTTAAGCTGTTTTTTTTTTTAAATGATGTATTATACAAAACCGTTACAAGGACATCCATATTATGACAATTAGAAACATAAAGAGTCAGCATTAATATTTAAACAATACAGCATTTTAATCTCCAGTGTGCTTTTAAATATGTAGGCCTAATATTAGATATTTTATTGTTAATACAAGAGATTTAACAAATAAATACAATAAATTCAATATATTCAAGGTATATGGTGTTTGTTTTCCATATACACTATGGCTTTCTATAGGCACATTTTTTTCAAAAAGTATTACTACAATTAAAAAAAATATATATGTGGTGATATAGCCACTTCAAGTACAGCAGCGACACGTGGTGCATGTGGCAGGGCATCCAGGCCTTCACCAACTACCGGACAACATCATCTGCCTGTGACAGTGATGCCTCCCTTCCAGATGCGCTGAACAACTTCTAAGCTTGGTTTGAGGCTCAGAATGATGTGACGGCAAGGAAGACCCCCACCCAACCCCCCAATGACCAGGTGCTGTGTCTAACCATGGCTGATGTGATGTGAGGCAGTGTCCTGCCTCAACAACTACCATCCTGTTGCACTCACACCCATCATCATGAAGTGCTTCCAGAGGCTTGTCATGAGGCACCTCAAGACCCTGCTGCCCCCCTCACTGGACCCCCTGCAATTCACACATTGTCCCAACCACTCAACAGATGACGCCATCACCACCACCCTCCATCTGGCCCTCACCAACCTGGACAAAAAGGACATGTACATTCGAATGCTGTTCATAGACTTCAGTTTAGCATTCAACACAATCATTCCTCAGCACCTGATTGGAAAGCTGAACCTGCTGGACCTGAACACGTCCCTCTGCAACTGGATCCTGGACTTCATGAATGGGAGACCTGAACTTTATGACTGGGAGACCTCAGTCAGTCCGGATCGGGAACAGCATCTCCAACACCACCACCTGAGCCCTGGGGCCCCCCAGGGCTGTGTGCTCAGTCTTCTGCTGTTCACTCTGCTGACTGTGTTACGACTGTGTAGCAATGCACAGCTTGAATCACAGCATCAAGTTCACTGATGACACAACCGTGGTGGGTCTCATCAGCAAGAACAACAAGACAGGATACAGAGAGGAAGTGCAGTAGCTAATGGACTGGTGCAGAGCCAACAGCCTGTCTCTGAATGTGGACAAAACTAAAGAGATGGTTGTTGACTTCAGGTGAGCACGAAGCAACCACTCTCCACTGAACATTGACAGCTCCTTTGTGGAGATCGTCAAGAGCACCAAATTCCTTGGTGTTCACCTGGAGCAGAACCTCAACACCAGCTCCATAACCAAGAAAGCACAGCAGCATCTCTACTTTCTGTGAAGGCTGAGGAAAGCCCATCTCGCACCACCCCATCCTCACCATATTCTACAGAGGGACTATCAAGAGCATCATGAGCAGCTGCATCACTGCCTGGTTCGGAAATTGCACCGTCTCGGATTGCAAGACCCTGCAGCGGATAGTGAGGACACCTGAGAAGATCATCGGGGTCTCTCTTCCCTCCATCATAGACATTTACACCACATGCTGCATCCCTAAAGCCACCAGCATTGTCGATGACCCCACACACCCCTCACACAAACTCTTCACCCCCCTGCCATCTGGCAAACGGTACCGAAGCATTTGGGCCCTCATGACCAGACTGTGTAAAAGTTTCTTCCCCCAAGCCATCAGACTCCTCAATACTCAGAGACTGGACTGACAACACACACACACACACACACTCAAGTGAACACCATCCCACTCTCTTTGCAATTTTTGCACATTTCTGTATTTACTACCTGCATTTTTTTGCTGCTACTGTATTTATAAAAATATTGTATATAATTTCTTGTCATTACTATACTCTCTACCTGGCTGCTACCCCAATAACCGCAATGTCCATATATGGTATAAGCTCATCTGCTGAATACTATGTCATAGTTGTTATGTTTACATTCACAGCAATCTATTATATTGTTATTCTTTTGCACTACTGTTATATCTGACACTTTCATACTAGAACTGTGTACTGGTCGGCGCTGCACTCTCTTACTGTGCCTGTTGTCTTGTTTTAGTATTATATTAGTATTATATTGTACTGTCTTGTGCTGTTTGCACACGTTTGCATGTGCACTTTATGTAGTAATGTGTAGTCTCTTGTAGTTCTGTGTTGTTTTATGAGGAACTTTGTTTTGTTTCACTGTGGACTGTACTAGCTGTATATGGTTGAAATAACAATAAAGCCACTTGACTTGACTTGAAATCTTGAAACCTGGTTTAGTTTCTTTACAATCTTCTTTACAAATGGCCAAACATGTCACTCAAGTCCTCTGGCTATATAGTCTATGTGAACCTGTAGAGACTTGAGTCCTATTTATCCTCTCTGAAAACTAATGCTGATAAAAAATGAGAAGCACAAAAGGAGAAACGTACTGCAACAGAAAAGTCATAACTCAAGCAGATAGTTGTCAAAAAAGTGCTGCAAGTTGAAAATTTCCTTGTTTTTGCCTGTGATATCTAAATATTTTCTGCAACTTTCTGAAGCATTGTTTTTTGTGAAAATTCAAAATTTGACTCTTTGGACATGGTGCTGTGCGATGTGTTTACTGTGTTCATTCATCTTCCTTAAATACTTTATTGTAGTCAGGTTTCTGTGGGATAAATTACAACTTGAGAACTAATTAAGTTCATTAGAAAATATCTCGGACAGGTACAAACAAAAAAATAACAGCAGAAGAATGTGGGATTGGCTGAACTTTCTGTGGAACAGGCACAAGTGCCTATGTGAGTTATTTCCTTTAGTCATTCATTGTTATCTGATCCACACAGAGAGAGGCTTGTAATCTGATTTTGTACTGACATTACAGTAACTCAGTACATGATCTGCTTTATTTCTTCAGACGTGGTGTGCTCTTGTGGAAGATTCTATCATTCTATCATCAGTCAAATTCTCAAATCTTATCCATTTCCTAGCTCAAACCCTGTATTTCCCTGATCACAGCTCATTTATATGACAGAAGAAGTGTATTCGTCAGGAACATTTGTTGAAAGGATCCTGTTTAGTTGCATATTCATGATGTACAGTAGAGACGCTGTGACAGATGGCCTTTTATGAGGACTGTGGCTTTACTTGTCCCTCGAGGCTTCATTAGTATTATGAGAAAGAAGGATGCAGGTTAAAACTAGTCCTGTGTTTGTCCTAAAGTTCAGCCCATATTCTTCCAATACAGTCCAGAATCCTTCACTCACAACTAGGGTACTAAACTGTACCTTTCCTTGTTGCTGGGGTGCAACAAGTACCTTTTGTACTTTAACTTGTATGTTTCATCTGGATTTGTGGATATAGTGTACCTTTAACAATAATTTAAGGTACATAAATGGAATTTAATTCTTTCTAGAGTACAGGTTTAAAGGTATAATAAATAAATCACTGCTAAAAAATCCCCAACACAACAGAAGTGTTTGCAAGGATATAAAGAGCCTTCTGTCTCATTTAATCATCTGTAAAACCCACCCATATAATCCAGAGCATTAATTCTGATGGGATTAAGATTATGGTTAATCTTCAAACATGCTATTTGAGCAAAGTGCACTAATTACAAGTCACAAAATTCACAAACTCTGCCTCCGAAATGCTACAGATCACACCTAGTTAGTGTTTTTACAACAACATTAGACATTTTAGGAAATACTTTAAATGCTGAGAACAGTCTAACAATACCTAGTCTTGATCTCGCTGTGTGTGTTCCCACTTTGTAACGAAATAAAGTGTAATCTTAGAGGTCATATTTGATTTGTGTTTCATGTGCTCTCTGTTAGATTTTAGCTGACTGCACACTGATTTTATCTAAAGCGCTGTCTCGTATAAACACTACTTAGCAGGTTGATTAGCCTATTAAGTACAGACATGCTATAATCCGTAGATTTACATTGTTTTTGGCTAGAGACCCTTCTTTAGGACTGTTCCAAACATTTTAAATAAACGTTCTGTTACCAGGAACATACATAAAATAGTAATAACAATAGTAATATAGTATATAGTAGTAGTATAGTAAAATAGTAATAGTAATGTTCATTTATATGAAAACCTTTCATTTTGAGTCCAAGTTCTTTACATAGAAAGATTAAAGAAGTCTTTATTATGAAGCACAACAATAAAACTATTCTTTTTTTTTTTTAAATCAATGCTAAAGCCACATTGTCCCACCATGTACATGTGCTTGATCCATCTTTTCAAACTGCTTCTCATGCTGCATCACAGTGCAGTGTAACACACGCAGAGGAAATACCCTCTTCAGTATACATGAGCTCACAGACACCCACGATTGGTTATTGTCGCTGTGATTGACAAGGGAGAGAGAGGATGTCCCTCCCACCCAGAGAGCATGGCCAGGTTTGCTCCATTGACTCCTGGCAATGGATGACTGTGTCATTATTGGGATTCGAACTCATGATCTCTTAATGATAGGGTGAGTGTGGCGCCACTCGGGAGGCCCTGAATTGCACCAGAAATTGTGTTGCTCTTATAGATCATGTGCTTCAACTGAACAGTGATAGTGTTTCTTTAAGTTACCAGTGAACAGGGCTTTGAGATTCAGTATGCTTGTACATGGTCAGAGTAGAGACTACTTGTAGAGAAACAAAACTGGGCCAATTATTAAAGCAATTCCTAAACGAGTCATTACAGGAAAACAACACAACACAAGTACTGATACAGAGGTTCACCTGAATGCGCAACATTCTCAACACACGCTGCCCAGCATAACATCATTACATTAGATTTTACTCAGCCATGTGTTGCGGGCAGGTTGCACCCAGACTGATTGTATTAAAACGATCTGATTGGCTGAACTGTGCATACGTCTCCAATCGCATTACTACTGAATCCACATCTGAGCCAATTTGTCCTGTTGTGACGGACACAAGGCCGATCTTCTCTCGGGGAAAGTGGAAACCCCCATTTGGGCTCCAGGAACCATCGGTGAGGTCATTTCTCTGGAGGGATTTGATTAAATTGAGCTAGCTACTGGAAACTGCACACACACACACACACACACACACACAGACACACACACACATGCACACACAGATATTCTTCTGTCTCTAAGGGCATTACTCCTCCTTACTAACCCATTAGCTGTTATCTCTTACAAGGATAGTAAAGAGGACGTAAATTTGTGTGTGCATGTGTGTGTGTGTGTGTATGTGTGCGTGAGTGAGAGAGAGAGAGACATGACACCCCACCATCATCCATAAGATTGCTGTTGCCATGGGAATGACAGGAAACAGCCATCTTGGTTTTCCAGAGATGTAAAGAAGGTCTCGTGACCGGCATGAATTAATTTCCTGTTGTTTTCCTGAGTGGTGAATAAATCAAAGACCTAGTGTGTGTGTGTGTGTGTGTGTGTGTGTGTGTGTGTGTGTGTGTGTGTGTGTATCAGGCTGCTTAAAAGATTAGCAAAGCTTTTTTATAGTGTATAGCTTTAGATATAGACAAGCAATAAAGGTCAATACACACATATACAGGTCATCCCTTCATTATTGTATTTCCACAGCAGTCGATGTGCGGTTTTGTTCTGCTTCAGTAGATGAAACCAGATGATGAGGTTAAACATCAATATTCAGTGTGTGTTGCTATCACACATATTAAAGGATCAGTTAGTAAGTTTTAGAGCTTAACAAGCCTTCCCCTTCCTCCCAGTCATGAGTGTGTCTCTGTCTCTGTCTCCGTCTCATGCGTTGCTTTTGTGGGAAAAAGGCGCAGACCTGAGATGCCCTGTTCTTATTGTAGGCGGAGCTTAATTCCAGGCCAGAATAATGCCTAGTAGTGTTGTTAAAATTTAATTAAAATCAATTTAATTAAGAAAAATTCATTTAGGAGGCCTGTTTTTGTTGATCTCACACTAGAGATAAGCACAAGGATGACAATTTGTCAATCAAATAAGCCACGCCCTCTAGTTCATGTTGACAACCCTGTTATTACAACGTCAACTCACAACTTTTTAAAAGAACATTACTTTTGTCTAAACCTGGATTAAAATAAGTGCTCACACTAAGTTACAGTTTTAAAATCATTTTACTGTTGTTGCTCTTTAATTTTACGTTGAACAAATATAGACTAATGCACAGATATACAGATACTGTATACTGTATGATAACTTATGTAGATCACCTTTAAGGTTAATGCACAGTCAAGACTGCAAAATGTGTAGTCTCTGCAGAACATTTCCTGTCTGACCCCCTACAAAATTCTTTCCTCAGACCTCAGCAAGACGATTACTGAACTCTTAAAGCATCCACATGCTCTTAAAAGCATTCTGCTGTCAGTCTGAGCACCATCATGTCTTCACCTCTGGACAAGTCGTAGTACTTAACTGCAGGATAAAAGGTTCGCTGCTGTCTAGCTTTAACAAAGGAGTATTGATTTAACAGAGTTCAATACTGAGGACATGACCAGACATGACTGTATACACTATACACTATATCTGGAATGTGTATTTAAGGAATAAAGCTTAAATGATTTCAAAAAGATTTGTTTTGAGAGATTTTCTATGTTGTTAATGTTCTTAATTATTAAAAACTAGTTGATCATAGGCATCAACAGGTCCATAAAAAATGTACAAGGTTGCCAGGTCCACGGTTTTCCCACAGAACAAGGCGTTTTTTTTGTTTGATTGTTAGTTTTTGTTCATCACCTGAAGCACTATCCTGATCAGAATCACAGATGGATCTGGAGCCAATCCTGGGAACACTGGGTGCGAGGTGGGAATACAGCCCGAATCTGACACCAGACGCTAATCTAACAACTGGCCTGGGAAACTGAGGAAAAGTGAATAAATGAAAGAAACCTACAAATGGACATAAAGAGAACAAATACACCCACCATCTTTGCACCTCTGATCTTCTGCAGAATCTATAAGCAGAAGCTCACAGAGAGTCGCTCAGTTACTAAAAAGGCAACAGCATAGGATCAGTATTGGGTCTCTGCACATTTATGGTGAACTTTTATTTAAAAAAAAAAAAAGGTTTCAAGGGTCATTTAAAAGTTCCTTAATTAAGGATGCTTAGCTTGGTACAATTCAAAATTCAATTCAAAATTCCTTTCTGAAAGGGAGACCCTCTGTCTTAGGGTTCTACACAGAATCTTTAAGGGGTTCTCCAGTGGGACAATTAAAGAACGCTTAAGGTTTTTCAATTTTCTAAGAGTGTAGTCAAATAGGAAGTGGAATTGATACATCCCTATACGTAATATTAGCAGACCATTTTTTGGCTCATGCGCTGTGTTCCTGGGCTCTGGATCCACCGTGACCCTGACCAGCGTAAAGTGTGCTTACTGAAGAAGAATGAATGAATAAATATAACAATATATTTTGTGAGGCTAGTCTTGATGTTAGACTTTGAAAGTGTATGTAAGGGGCAGATTTTGAATTTTGGTACTGGACTGGTCTTAAATGATCATTATATGGCTGCTTTTGTATCTGGCAACCCTGCAGTGAGAGCATGAGTAATTCTCTTTATTCCTTTATTCCTGAACACACACACTGTGGCCTGAGGGGACGTTTCTTTCTTGTTCTCTTTTTCCCAGCACTGGTTGAAGGTTCGAATTTCTGCCTCTCTTTTTCCCTCACTTAAACTCTAACTACAGATATATAATGTCTTTTAACTCTTTGAACTTGTTGACATCTCTAATATTTATTATTGTGCGCTGTGTGTGTTGTAACTCCACATCATCTTCCCATTTCACTGGCTGGCATGTGATATTTATGATGCGTGATTTTTGTTTTATGGGAAATAGTTCTATGTCAGATCAAAGTTTCTGACAAACCCACCCACACACACACACACACACACACACACACACACACACACACATTGTTGCGCTTGCAGACAAAGCCACTTTCCTAATATATACAAATGTGAGCATTTATTGATCCATTTATTACTTGGCTGGTGATGGAATAGAAATGTCTATTGACATGATTGAATGGTGAATTTTTCTGTAAGGAGACATTTCTTTAACATATATGGAAGGAGTCTCCAGTGTCAGCACATTGTAACAGTCAGAGTTAAATCTGTTCGGACACAGTAAAGTCTTCAGGACAGATGAATTTACGCTTTTATGTATATATAATCTCTTTACATAATTTAGTCATTATTTACTTAATAAAACTGGATAGAGCCCAAAATCTCTTGGACTTTCTGAGCCCGTCTGCTTCAAGGGAAATAATAAAAAAATCACTTCAGGAATCCTTGGCTGCTTCCCTACACTCCGCCTGTGGGATTTATGGTTATTGCCATTGGCTGGTGGCTCTTGATTGACAGTAATCTGTTTACCCGCCACCCAATGAACACAAATATCGATCCCCTCCCGGGAACAGACACAACAGTCTGATTTAAATCCCTAGAGTTGTCAGACAGTCACGTGGAAAACATCCGAGCTGAACAGCATTATTATTTTCCAAGTTGAAACAAGGACAGAGAGCAAAGGAGAGCAACAGAACAAGATGAAACAGAAGGACTTGACGTGCTAATATATTAAACCCTCAGGCTGGTCAACATGCTCCTGCTGTGGCCCAATCAATGATTCCCTGTGTGTGAGACTTTTAAATAAGCAGCACTGCCGTTGATCTCGGCAGCTCATTTTAATGCTTTCACAAATGATCTTTTGTTTGAGGATCTCTTCTGAAACTGAGGTAATGAAGGGACTTTCGTGAGCAGCATCATTTCCTGCTAATGTGGTTGTCAAGGAGTTTTAACCTGTAAATGAATTCAAAAATAAATGGTACTGCTTTAAATTATGGTTCCCTTAAATAACTTTATTATTATCTTATTAGTATTTCAGTATTAAAAGCAATAAGTAAACTATAAACAAATAACAACTTGTAACAACGAAATGTTTGTAGTAATTGATGCTTTTTAATAATGAACTAAACTGATGAAATAAGAAATATCTGAATAACCAATACTTATGCCATATCTGAAAATCTAATACAGGATTTCAATGGGGAAACACTAATGAATAAATATGAATATGGATTGGGTGGGGGGGGTGAGGGGTGTGTGTGTGTGTGCAAACTTTTGTGCACTCAGCTGTAAATGTATTGGGGTGTAACACAATGCCACTATCTGTATCTGTTTCCATAATGGATCCATATTCGGTTTTAAACCAGAAGTGGGCGTGGCATAAACCTGAAAGTGTTCTTTCTTTCCTTACTTACTTACTTAATGGAAAACAATGTAAAAAAAACCAAAAACAAAACCTGAATTAGTAGTGTCAGCGGGGTGTGTGAATTCTAGCTCTGACAGTTCCTCAACCTCAGCTACATCACTCCAGTTCATAATTTATCTCAACTTGAGATGCATGCAGGACTGTTTCTAATCCCGCTTGCACACTTATTATTTTTAATTTGTACCTGCATGCCTACTTTCTACTGAACTTCATTGGTTCTATTTCCAAAAATATAAACAAACTAATAGCATAATTTAAACCTCCAGGAACACTGTAAAAGTATTTCACAGCACTAGTCTTTGATTGTTCCGACCGCACACTAAAACCTCTCACTCATGTGACTTTTTTGTTGCGTCATGTGTTGAGTCCCTGTATTTGCATCTGTTTAGAACAGATGTTACCTCTGTGCTATGTATACTCTGAGACGTCATGCCAGTACACATCAGATCAGAGTCCTGTAGCACGTGCCATGTAGCATCTACAGAAATGTAACTTTGCTCTTAAGACTAAATGATTAAATGCATTTCTCATTTCTTCTACTGGCTTTCTGGATTTCTGGCAGCGAGCGCAGATTAAAAGCAAAGCATCTGGTGACTAATTGAGAAGTGAAGCTCTCTCTCATTGAGCCGTCACTTTGGGGGAGTAGTAATAAAGGCAGGAGGAACATGTGACTCCCCAGACACACGTCAGGGGAAAAAAGCTGTCCATTGAGCTGAATGTGACAGAAGGGACCAGGCTTCCTCTTTAAGTCAGGCTTGGCTTCAGTCCTGTGGCTCCAGCGTGCAGGCCCAGCAGGAGGCTGGATATCATACGCCTACAGAAACAAAGACACTGTGGTTTGTGAACAGCACTGGTGTCTGTGGAGCTACTAAAGGGTCTCCAGGGTCTCCACAGAGGGATGTTGTCTCATGGAGAGACTAATACACACCTGGTCTTCTTTACTAGTCTCCATCTGCATCCCTGGTGATCCAAACACTTATCTACCCAAACATAAAGAATAATCAGTAACTGACTCTATAAAGTATGTCCTTTTTTAAAAAAAAAAAAAAAGATAAAAAGATAAAAAAGAAGAAATCTTTCAGAAGTCCTTAAATATAGTCTAGTGCAAAAGGACAAGTGAAGAAGACAAACAAATTTAATTTATGCTGAACACTTGAAACAGCACATCCTGAAATATTTTATTCCTCTTATAACACAACAATTTTTTATTTATTGAAGAATGACACATCATACTTTTAATCAATTTATAGTCACATTTATTTCTGTAGCTCATCTGTGAAATATGTGCGTTCCTGTTACCACATAAACACAACTCTTTTTGCTCTGTCTTAAAGTTAATAAGACAAACAAAAAAACCACATCTTGTCATGTGACACAGAAACCACAACCAAAGTGCTGCTTTTAAGCAATAACAAGAACAAGAACAAACTTTTTTCACCTTACAAGAGCGATGGAATCATATCTGAGAATTGTTTTAGTTTTTCCTGTAGCCTGGAAAATAATTGAGATACTGTATCATATGACCAAAAGGATATAATCTGTAACCCAGAGGTGCTTTAGAGTCGACTGTAACGAGAGAAGAGCTTTGATCCTTTCATTCTCTTCTACAATTCATCGTTTTCTTTCTGTCTGATCTCATATCAGGCCTAAAGGAATTGTCCGCTCTGGGAATACAGCTTTCGCACACAAGGCGAAACTAATAACATGCGTCATAAAATCAGTACAGTAACGACACATAGTTAGTTAAACCTACTGTATGCTAATTAGCCTAGAAACAGGACCTCTTGGCTTTTAACAGTAGAGACTGAAATGACAAAATTTTAAAATTCTTTGCAATTTCTCTTAGATAATTGATTGACAAAGCTGTATGCTGTTTGGGATGACATAATGACAGGAGGCGGGGTTTCTAATTTGCATAATTATGTCATAAATCCTGAGGGTAAAGTTTTTTACATCACTTTATTGCTAGCTCTAGTTCCAGATCTTTTATAATTATGTACTGTATGTTGCTTATGATTGTGGATTGTTTTATCCTTTGACTAATTTTCAAAGTAGATTGAGATTTTGGACTCAAAATTTTTTAAAAAAAGGGCTCTGGGATTATTTATATATTATTATTATTACAACATTCTTGTATTTAGCCTAAATTAGATTTGCAGTTTTGAAGCAAAAAAAAAAAAAAAGAAAGAAACAAGAGAATGTGAAAATTGTTGTTGAAAAGAACATGTTAAGTTTACCATTTAAATATTTATAGCTTTTCCAAAAAATTTTATGCTAAGGTATGAGCTAGCACTAGTCATTTAAAGGTTAGTTCTCTGTGCAGCAGCGCTGCCATGGCAACCCGACCTACCCAAGGCGCTCGCGCGTCTCCAGCCCGAGCGCACGCGAAGAGGATGCTGTAATAGCGCACAGGCTCGCGCTGCGTGCACGTAAACGCACAATCATTTATACAACCTATAGATCTACCTGTTTATGCATTTTATAGCATGACATGATGGACACTGGCGAAGGGAAATGTTAGCTTAGCATGCATGTGTAAACTGCTGGCTGGGTTTGGAGGGGGAGGCTGGCTTTGAGGTCCCGCCCCTCATTCATTCTGCCGAGGACACCGGAGGAGGACGGACCTCTGAGGGACCTCTGAGGGGGAAAGAGGAGAGGAAAGAGGAAAGGAAAGGCCACTTTTTAATACAGCGTGAAGATCTCGAGTGATAGGATCAAGGAAAAGGAGTGGATGCTTGTTTCGGGCCCGGTGCGCGCGCCGGCTATGCGGGAAGCATAAACCGGCGACCGCCGCCTCTCTCTCTCTCTCTCTCTCTCTCTCCGTTTCACGAGCATCAGTGATTTATTGGGTGAGACCAGGATCAGGGGCCTGTCGCGCGCGTTAAAATATGGATGCGTTCTTTGCAGAGGTGAGCTAATTTAAAATAATAATAATAATAATAATAATAATAATAATAATAATAATAATAATAATAATAATGCTTGTGATTTCTTTCAACTCTGTATCCTATGAGATGATCGGGTTTGAAAATATGATTTTATGAATGCATGCATGCATGCATGCAGCACCTACAGTGCAGGGGTGTGTATATATAGACTATAATGCAGATGACATGATGATGATAATGATGATGATGATGATGATAACATACTCCCATTGGAACACGATCATATTTTTAAGGAAAGAGGAGGATTTTAGAGCACGTGCATGTTGCACATTTTCATTTATTCAAGATTAACAGGCCCATGCACGTGCAAGTTTAGACATCGATAGATAGATTTGGGTCGAATGCATGCGTTGTCTGTCTGTATCTTACAGCCTATCCAGATGTGCACAGGGTATACTGTCCAAAATGCACTGAAACATCAGTCTCGTATCTGCTGTTCACACCCACACCATGGATGTTTAAATAGGATGGATGGATTGATAGATGGCTTCCCTTCCACACACAGGCCTGGTTTACGATTTCCATCCCACCTAGACCCTGTGCTGAGATAGAACATTTCAGGCCATTCTGTAGGACTACTAATAATACATATTTTCAGTCACATATTTGGATTAGATTAGAACTGAAGAGTGTAGAGCCAGGGGTTGGTGCTGAGGAGGAGGTGGAGGATGGGGAGGGTGGTGTTGGGTTGAAGGGATGGAAGGATGAAAGGATGGGTTTTTATTATTTTTATTCTGAGCCTGATGAAAAAAATGCAATGATTATCATGTGAAACAAGAGTCATTTTATGGAGTTAGAGTCATTAGAAAATTGAATTTAAATGTAAAAACGTGAATTTGAATGTTATGGGTTTTGAATGTGAATCATACATGGTTTGCAGAAAAGTAATCTTAAATCTGAAACAGAATTTCACGCTTAAGGGTGTACAATTGAATGTTTCAAATTCAAAATGAAGTATGCATATCATACATTTCTAAAAGGCATTCAGCCTCTTTTAATATAGCGAATAACGACATAAATGTTCTAACGTTTTAAATAAGATTTATCTGGAAAAGTTGGCTGTAGTATTAATGATGGTGTGCCATTTAGCTGGGTAACGTTAGCTAGCCAAAGTTATCTAGGGGTTCTGTGTTTGACTGCTTTTGCCTGAAGATTACCCAGCTGTTGTGAATTAATAAATCGACTGAATCAGTATACATGTATTTTAGTTTGAATTTGAAGCATTCAATCGCACTCCCTTAAGCATGAAATTCAGTTTCAGAGTTTACTCTTTTTCAAAGCAGGAAATTGAAAATTCAGCTTCAGATGGTTTGATACACAAAATAATGACATTCAAATTCAGATCTTTACGCTTAAAGTCAGTCTTCTAATAGCATTATTCAAACTTATTCTAATAGAATTTGGCAACAGGCAGGCCACATGATTATTATGATTGGTTAAGAGTTGTTGCTACTTCATTTAGAAGATTTTTGGCTCATTTCCTTAAAATTCTCAAATTTAAACGCAAAGCAGCATGGACTCCTGAGTGATCCAGCTGTTTAAGCATTCTCACCATCCAGAGGTGGCGTAAAGACACTGTCCTGATCTTGTAGTAGGGTTAGATTTGTCATCTCTGAAGGTTGATACATGGAGAACTCCAGATAAATTGTCAGACGAAAATCTCCTGGATGGAATTAAAGAACTGATAATGAGCATCTTAAGTGATATAAAGACAAGGAAGTGAAAAGGAGGTGCCAGGTTTACAAGTGGGTTGATTCTTGTTGGTTTTTATATCCAGTACTCAGCTTGCTTTAACCAGTCAGTGGGTAATCTGCTTAAGGAAGGGTTCAGCAAACAAACTAACAGCATATTAGTGACCTCCATTTCTTGGCTTTGGGGGTGAAAAAATCTCCTTACACCAAAAGCTACACCCAAAAAGACCATTAGAACCCAATCACAAGATTCACATCTGTATGAATTAGACTTCTACCAAACCTCAAGTCTGATTCTCTTCAGCTTGTCCTGGATGCATAGGTCAGAAGTGGACAAATCAGTAGCCTGGGTACCGCTGACAAGCAGATTTTGTGTTCAGGATATTAATTTTTGTTATTCGTAGTTGCCCGGCAGACAATAGATTCAACAACCAGAGAAAGTAAATAACTCCTGCTCATTATGGACTTTGGCAAAATGTTATCATTTGGTGTGTATGTTCAAATGCAATGCACTTCAAGATGATGCAATACACCTTGATGCTGTAACTATAGCACGCACTTCCGAATCCCACCACCTGCTGCGCTACACACGTCAGCCGAGCTGCGATCAGGCTGACTATAATGATTCACTGATGACAGACGATCTTTTCTGTATCAGGAACAGGCAGGTGTGTTAGGAAACACCACCGAAACCAAGCAAAATGGTAGCACAACATTCACAATACGTCACCTTTCAGTTAAAGTATCATGAGAAACAAAAACACTAACCAGTAATGTGTTTTGTGTGTGATGCGAGAAAGGAAGAGTTCGTCGATGAAATATTGACCTCCATCCTCCAAATATTGACCTCCAACCAGTTACTGAGCTACATGGATGAGCTACATTACAACTT
The DNA here is from genome assembly GCA_022758105.1 of Pangasianodon gigas. Taxonomy (NCBI): domain Eukaryota; kingdom Metazoa; phylum Chordata; class Actinopteri; order Siluriformes; family Pangasiidae; genus Pangasianodon; species Pangasianodon gigas. Next base: position 32,765,475 of record CM040455.1, on the reverse strand, counting down.
GGTTAGAAGAGGACAATGATCACACACTCTTTCACACAGTCGTTTCTTTTAGTCTGTGTTAATTCATGTAACTAGCTACTTAGCTCATCGTACATTATTGCATTACGTTAGCTACCTTTTAGCCTAGTGAATTTCCAGTCAACCAAATCACTGGACTGGGCGTCATGCTGAAGATTCTACTTGCCTTGTGGGCTAGCTAATAAATTTATGCTTTATCCACTCCTGACAGATCATAATGCGATGCAACATGTCATTCTTAAGGGTCAAGAATTAAAGTTTCCCCCCCAGGGGACATGGTGGGACACACCCCTGAGCATTCAAGGCCCACATTTAAGAACTTTAAGGCTTACTGGAGCGCGTAAGCCACCGGAAAACACCAAAAGCTGCTCTGAAAGATGCTTATCTCCTTCCTGAGGTGTTTATATGCTCCCTACTTCCTGATTCCATCACTGCCCTCTTTCTATCCATGACTATTGAGGTGTATATTTTGTGGCCCTGATATCACACCTCTCGCTGTCTGTCTGTCTTTCTGTCTGTCTGTCTCTGAGTCACTCAACACCCCACAGCAACAGTGGAAGGAAGGCTGGTTATACTAAACCTCCTCATGGTCCTAGTTTCCTTTTTTAAAGCTTAAAACAGTTGTTCTACGAAAGCATGTACACAGTTTATACCAAATGGTGTGAAGACAGCTTTGAATCTAAAGCTAATGAAGTTTAGCAACATGCAAATCCTCACACTTTCACACTTTGATTTGTTTGGTGTCTCAGACGTGTTTATATGGTTTGGAAAACTGTATGTGAAAGGGATTGAATTGTAGGCCATAGAGTTAAATAACAAATTGTGTAAGAAACTACAAGCCTGTTGATCTCAGAACTAGTTTTTTTCATGTGTATGGTATGCCAAGGTATGCAGGATGGAAGGGCGTTTCTATTTTTATTGATGTATTTCCTAAATTTTGGCCCTGGGTGTCTTGGATTTTACTTTGCTCCAGTTCTGCAGTGGGAATTTATATCCCTACAGGTCTGAGTCAAGACAATCTGCCCTTTGTTTCAGGCTACTGACCTTCATTTTCAGTTCACTGATTGAACCAGAGAGGTTAAATGAAATGAAAAATCTGTGAAAATCTGTAAAAAAAAACTCAGTTCATGTTTCAAAAACTGGAGTAAATAAACTATATCCAGTTTTTTTTTCATACACTGGATGGCTCTTCTAGAGTATTTTTTTCATTTGGTTCACTAAAATACTTGGGGTCTTCGTCGAGACCGCCATCCGGCAGTTGACAACCCCTGACTCCATCACGTAACTTATTCACACACTGGGGCAATTTAGTGTCACCAATCCGCTGTCCATTTTAAGGTTTTATGTTTTTTTTTTAATTTATTTACCTACAATAATCTTTGTCTTTGAAATTCAGCTTGATGTTACATTTCTACATGACCTGAGATCTATCTGAAAAATTTTATCATCCAAATCCCAAACTGCTACATTCCTACTGATCATATATGGTCACTACATAGGGTATGACACCATTACACGTTCATCCACAGAAAAAAGAGCAACAATAAATGCTAAAAAAAAAAATATTAAAAGTAACACTGACATAAGTTTGCTTTTTAGATTTCACTAGAAAATTAATAATTAATTTAAAAAAAAAGGTGTACTAGTTTCTGTAAGTGACCTGTATTTATTCAGTGCACAGTTTCATATGTCAGAAAGTTTAGGGATAATTTATATTAATAAATTTGCATAAAATAATGCATGGTAAGAATTAACATGAAATGAAATAAAAATATCATGTCACAATGCTTAAAGACATTTCTACGATGCATGATATGCATGACGATACACAGATTTGTTTAAAAAATGGCCATCGACAAGGTACTGTTGCATTTTATTTTTAAAAACCTGAAATATTTTTTATTTAACATCTGCAAAAATAAATTATTTAACACTGAAAAGGATGAAAATGTAAACATTTTTACAATTATAACGATTCAATGCTACTTCAGTACAAAAAAACCATCAAATCAGCTGCTTCCAATCAGTCTGTAATTTTTATTCTAAAAACATTAATGTTATATTTAATATATTAATAATAAGATATCTTGATATCTGCAATATCTGTAAGTGTATTGTTATATTGTTATATTGTTATATTATACTGTATATCATCATACTGCACAACCCTAATGTGCACATGTGACAGTGTGAAGTGTGTGTGTGTGTGTGTTTGTGTGTGTGATCAGGGTGTGGTTCAGTTGTGGAATACTGACGCCTGTGGTTGCACCCTCCCTCTCTCTCTCTCTCTCTCTCTCTCTCTCTCTCTCTCTCTCTCTCTCTCCGTGATTAGAATATCGTAAGCAGGGCAGAGTGCGGTGAGGGGGATTGGGACGGATCCAAAAATACACAAATAAAGCCTCATTAGACAGGAGTGTGTGGTTCAGACGTTCAGCGTTTGGAAACACAGAGCACCACACACACTCCACACACATGGCACACACACTCCATACACTATTTATAACCACAAAGAGAGAGAGAGAGAGAGCAATAGGTTGAGTGCAAAAGTTTTCTTACCCTTAGGACAAAATATAGAAAACAAATTCATTTTATATCAAGCGTAAATTGTTGTAGTAATTTTTAAATATATAATTGAACAGGAATCCTGAACAAATGTAAATCGTTTGGTCCTGCGCTTGTCTTACGTACTGTAAATGTTGCTATAATAGCAGGAAGTCGTTCGTGGAATTTTCTTTGGACGTTGAAATGGACGTTCTTTGTGTCGTTTGCTGAACCCTACAAAATACCGACATCATGAAGTGGTCACTTTGTTAGTTAGGAATTGTCCTAAGCTGCCTCCCCATTCTGGTACATCTGATTATGTGTGTGTGTGTGTGTGTGTGTGTGTGTGTGTGTGTGTGGTGGCAGGTGATTAGACTGAAGTGGAAATGTCACGGTCAAGAGTCTGAGTCAGCTCTCTTTCTTCTTTAGTTTTAGCATTGTGACATTGTGCTCTTACCATTGTAGCTCTTAACTTAGCTTCTCTCTCTCTCTTTTCCTTTCTCCTGCTATCACTCGCTCTTTCTTGTTCTGGTTGTAGGGAGGATGTATGACCTATTTGGTAATGCCTTGATTTTGTTCCCCTCTCTCATTCTATCCCTTTCTCTCTATACTGGGTTCTCTCCCTCTTTCTCTTGATTCTCTCTTTCGTCCTCCATCATGCTCTGTTCATTTCCACTCCTGCCGTTTCTCAGTCTGATGCTGACTAAAGAGCTTCTCGTCTCGTCTTTTCTCTTCTCTCCTCTTCTCTTCTTGGCTGTGTGTGACGGATGGACAGACAGTTATCTCTTCTGTTATCACCAGCGTTTCTGACATGGTGGATTTCATCTCCCTCTCATTCACTCTTTTTCCTGTGTGCTGTTTGCTTGTTGATGGATGTCATATAGAGTCATGTAAAGCTCATCTATCACCAGACGGACCAGCATGTGTTATTGCTACAGGATATACATTAAATATTATATTTCAGTTATAGGGTTAGATCCTGTGACTGCATTACCCTGTGATGCGACTCTTATGCAACACTCCTGGTGTGAATTTGGTATTAGAGTAGATTATTTTTCCCGATCCCTAGCATAAACCAGCTTGTGTATGTGTGTGTGTGTGTGTGTGAATGTGTGTGTTAGCTGAAGAGACAATTGTCCTGACCCATGGCAGCAGTGTCCTCTTTGTCATACATGAATGCACGTCTGTTATTTTGGTCTATTTTCAGTGTATAGTGTGTATGTCATTACCAAGAGCAGTGTCCCTTATTACGCATCGTATCTGATTCCTTTATTCACGCCTTCGCTGTAGAGACACATCAGTGGGTGCGCCATCTTTAACTTTGTTTAACGGACACGTGACAGGCTGCTTGGAATTCAGGAGATGTCGTGTGCCCCTTTTTCAGGTGTAAATTGGAGCAGGAGACACACAGAAGGAAGAAAGGCAATAAAACAGAGGGAGAGTGCGGGAGAGGGGGACAGAACATGATTTACTGGGTCATTTCATCCACACGTCACGCCTTTTTTAACACAGAAAATGTCTGAGAGAGATAAAGAGAGAGCGAGAGAGAGAGAGAGAGAGAGAGAGAGAGAAGTTTGAGTGAATTTTTTTTGTCTTAGTTTTGTTTAGAATTCTGTTTATAGCTGCTATAACATAAGTGAGAACAAGAACTTGTTTTGTGGAAGCTCCACAACATTAAACTATAAATGGTTAAAAGTACAACCTTTCATTAATATGTTTCAAAATGTTATTTGCTGGCAAATTGCAGTGGTGTTAGAGGAATAAAACACTCTAGGACATGGTTTTATAAGAAAATAACCATCTTCATGGTGTTAAAAGTAGCTCCACTTTAACACACCACACTGTCGTTGATTATTTTCCTATAACACCATGACACAGAGTGTTTTATTCTTTACAGATTACCCTTAGAAGGTGCGTTGTGTATCTTCTAACAGTTTTAGCTTTGGAGTGCACTATACTGTACGTGTTTATTACTTTCCCTCTGCTCTCTGTGAGTCGATGATTACAGGTTTTCTCAGGGGTTTGGATCCGGCTGTGATTTTGATTAAAGGTTGTAGTAACGGATAATGTGTGTGTGTGTGTGTGTGTGTGTGGTTTCAGTTCAGTCCATTCTCAGCTGAGGCTCTTAACCGTCTGTCCAGAGAGGGGAGAAAGAAATAGAAACTGGAACGCAAGCTGATGTATAAATTTAAAGAAACATCACATCTAAAATCACATGACCTCCGAAATCTCTGCTTTTTTAAAAAGGTGTAATGATGAGAGCGTCTCCTCCCAGCGTCACACTTTAACCAGCTGTGGTTTGTCGGTCCAGCTGCAGTTAAACATATTATTATGACATCAGATGCAGTGATGGGATTCTGGGAAATGCTTTCTGGTTGTGAGGGAGAGAGATCGCTGTCATCACTCAGTAGGACTTTTTTTTTAGATTTTGACTGCTGTGTAACGGGATGTTATTGTTTTTTGTGAGAGAACGTACACACGAGTGCAAAAGTTAGCACACCCTTATGACAAAAATGAAGATGATGTAAATATGTAATAAAGACATTTTATTTACAGCAGTGTGTTGGGTTTCACAGATGTTCCTTCATGATTAAATCTAACAAAAATCAATAGTGTCTTATCTGTAAAGAAACTGAATTGTAGGATACACTTGTATTATTTTTCATATTTTTTAATCTTTGTAACTTCTTTGTAACTTATAATTTATTTTCATATATATATATATATATATATATATATATATATATATATATATATATATATATGTTTTTTTTTTGTTGCTCCATTCTGTTTGATTCTCAGATGTGTGTGTAATGACAGAATGCAATGAAAGATAGATTTTTTTTTTCCTTAATAGCACAAAATTGGCAGGGATTGAGGCATATAAAGTGGTTCCAGTGTATAAAAAAGAAACACAACCTAATCTTAAAAAAGAACCCAAAACAAATTTAATTAATGAGAAATTAATATGTAGTGATTCATTCATAAATAGGCACCAGACGGTCACCGAACACTTTTAATCTTGATCTTGAGCAAAGCAAAAAAATGTGCTGCGCATTTCCATCCCATAATCGTCCATCTTCCCACCCCACCACATGTGACAGTGACCATGTGTGTTTGTGTGTGTGTGTTTGTGTGTGTGTGTAGCCCCAGGCAATCCTTAATCTCTTTGTTGTGGAAGTGGGATTAGACGAATGTGTCCACCGGAGCTGCATTGTATTAGGTTATTAATGGAGATTGTTTATCTTTTGTTCATTACACAGAATCACATCGTCACAGACGTCATGTCAGTACCAACTTCATTCTTTTGACGCTCTTGAAAGCATACCGTAGCACGGGTGGGAATCATCAGGCCCCATAGGATTCGATGCAATATTGATTCACATTGCCATGATATGAAAAATTGATTTTCAATACATCACTTTATTCTATATATGACAGCTTGTTTTTTTTGTGCTGTGTGATCATTTTTTTTCCTTAGTTCCTCTAACTAGTGTGTGTAAAATCTTTACAAGACGCCTTAAGTTTTACATTTACTATATTTCAGGAAGGGGTGGGCGATTTGACAAAAATATCATTCTTGAAGACATTCCTACAATACATGATGTGTATCACAATATATAGGTTTGGTAAGAAACCTCCATCAAAACAGTGGTGTTGCATTAAAAAAAAAAACTGTGAGTTTAATGATACTTTTATTTATTGGCTACAAAGAAAAAAACATTTCAATTCTGTATTATTTTTTAAAAAACTAAAGATTTTAACGATTCCATACATAGTTTGATATCAAATCAGCTGCTTCTTGATTGTCTCATTTTTATTTAAAAAATAAAAGTGTGATAAAGAAGAAAAGTGTATTGCGTCATAGTATATCACAACATTGCTATTATATTAACATAGTGTCCATCCCTTATTCCTGACACACTTGAATAAACTATGCTGCAAATTTATGATTTATTTTTTAAAAAATTTAGAAAATTCTGATCACCAAGAACAGAATTTATGCAGAAACTGCAACATGAAACTAGTTCCTTTATAAAAAAAAAAAAAAACAACCAGAAAGGCTAGTTAGCTAGTTAGCATGTTACTTAGTCAACAACCAAAGTAGTTTAACGCAAAGCATACAAATTGCTAAAGAACAGTCTTCGTGCTGGCGGAAAAATCTGGAAAGTTTGTTCAAGGCAGGTTTGTTGAAACCAGTTTTGGGACGCAAGGTTAAGACTGTTAGCTTGTTTTCTTTCTCTGCCTTCGTGAGTAAGTGGTTCTCACAGAACAAATGTTGGTTCCTCAGTGTAATTAACACTCTGTCCATTAAACCAGAGGCTTACAGTTTCCTGATTTAGCTCGGACGCTTTCCCCTGTGGTTCCTATAATAATAAAGAGGGCTGAAATGCCTGCGTGGGCGTCCACATTATCCCGCTGATTATGGTGTTTATGGGCTGCCATTTTGGAGCCTTTAACAAATCGCCCAATGAGAGCGATGTGTCACTTCTTCTCGCAGCTTCTTGTGAGGTATCAGAGTCCAAAGAAAAGTGCAGAACAAGGCAAATTAATAATTAACAGCAATCCAAAAGATAATAATCCAGGATTCTTTTGGCTTCTAGGCGTTTTTTTCCCTTTTTAAGCTAATAACATCACAGAAATTGGGATTGGGAAAAGGGATTGCAGTGACGCTATCCACAAATGGGGCCTTAAACTGAAAAAAGTTGGATCTAGAGGCTGATTTATCTTGAGGATGGTGTCTGCAGCTATTCCTTTTACTCTGCTTTCTTCCACATAGTGTAAATCTGACTTCCTGTGTCTGTACACGTCTGAAGTTCTCTTTCCCTCCCTCTCTCATTTATATTTTAAAGCTGCTAGGAAGTGCAAAGTGCAGAGCTTTGACATTTGTATACTGCTGCATTAACAGTTATGAGGCGGAGAAGAGAGAACAAGGAGGAAAGAAATGAAAGGAAAAGAGGAGGGGAGAAAAGAGAAAGGACAGAGGACAGGAAGTGACATGATGAGCGATGATGCCCATATTATACGTTATACGTTTTCTTTCTGCTGTTTCTCTATTGCTTTGTAGTTTTATTATAGACAGGTAAACACTTTCTGTCCCTGTTCACCTGTTAGTCTTGTGTTTCACGCTTGGGCATGCCACTTTCCTTATATGGTCAATGATTCCTGTTCTTGTTTCTCTTACTTGTTAATCTTGTCCTGTTCAGATGCAGTTTTCCTAAAACATCACAGCATTAAGATCATTGTTAAATACTAGAACGAGCAATGCAGATGATCTTTATGATGCTTTTGTACCACTATATAATATATACAATGCATCTATATGTAAAATTGAGTATTTATTAGTAGATTGCAATTTATTTGTAGCATTGACACTGGAGACTCCTTCCATAAATGCTATATAAACATGTCCTCACGTGTGTGATTATGAATTACTCTGCTTTGTTTCTGTCTGAATATCTGAATGGTGCTGTTGTCTGTCCTGCAGAGAATGCTTAACCACACACACACACACACACACACACACACACACTATAGCACACTCAACAAATGTCATAGAAGGTTTTTTAAAATCTGTATATGTGTTTTTTAGTTTAAACATTTTTCATTGACATGTTAGTCCATTTTTACTTTAGCGAAAGGTTTCCTGCGTTACCCATAATGCCATGCTGATAGTGGTGCAATAGGATTTAGCTCTCACTTTGTCTATAAATATAGAGAGCGATGCAGCAGCACTATAGTCCGTTAGTCAGTCCAGCTCTCTCACCTCCTCATCTGTTGTTGTTGTTTCGGCTGCTCCTGTTAATGGTCGCCACAGCGGATCATTGGTCTGCATGTTTGATTTGGCACAGGTTTTACCCCGGCTGCCCTTCCTGACGCGGCCCTCCCATTTTATCCGGGCTTGGGACCGGCTCTGAGAGTACACTCCCAGTGGCTGGGTTGGTTCCCTGCCCAGGAATCGAACTGGAGCCACGGTGGTGAGAGTGCGGGATCCTTAACCTCCTCATCAGCACACTCTGCTTAAACAGATCGGCTTCCAAAGCTTCAACATTGGACTTTTCCAATGACACCGGCCTCTCAGTGAACTACACCGGGCTGTGTTACACATCTGTGCACATCTGCAGAATAAACTGTTCCCTCAATATCCTTCAAATGATAAAACCACTAACACAAGTTAAATCTCAAGATTCAACCAACCACCATTCAACTTCCCATCACCCTCCTAACCTCCAATCAGCCTCTTTTCAACCAACAAAGGTGGTTTCTGTTCTTATCCAGAAGTACACACACTAAAATGCTTGCAGTCGGGTTTATCGTAACAAATCACAATAAAGGACAATCAGTACATATTGAGTTTGACGGCTCAAACACACACCACTAACAGACTGTAAAGTAACGACTTCAGCACACATGATAAAGAGATTATATAAATATGACATGGGTGGAGTGTGTGTGTGTGTGTGTGTGTGTGTGTGTAGCCATTGTCCTGCCCCTGCCCCAGCTGTCTGTGGTAAAGGGGTTTTATGGGTTTGGTCTCTTTTGTTTCTCCTGTAGTGTTATTATCTGTAGGGGATACGCCGTAGCGTGGGCAGAACCTCAACCATCTGTTACTGAAAAACTTTTCTTCTGCTTTTCCTCTCTGCTTTTTACTTCTTTTCCTCTTCCTGCTCTGATTCGTTGCAGCAGTTTAAAGGAAGACACATCTGGCTATGTATCACTGTGTATGTGTGTGTCTGTGTTTTTTTCCGGGAATCTGGACAACAGAAAGAGCAAAAATGACAAAATGTTTGACTGAAAAGTTGTCCTGGTTTGTCAGAGTTGGTTTTCTATGACACAATATGGAGAACATAACATTTCTTAATATTTCGCTATTTGATTTTTCTCAGTTTTGTGGAATGATGTCCTGGGAAAGGACGTACCTACCTTGTAGTTTTTTAAAATTTCAAAAGCATAAAAAGCAATCAGCTTTTTATTTTATTTTTGTGTTTTTTTCTAAAATAAGAAATTTTAGAAAATAGGAAATTAAATTATTTTTTCACAAAATAAAAAAAATCTTAACCTCATTTTTAATTGCTTCTACTTGTTTATCTACTTGTAGGAAAATTTTACTTTTAGTTGAGAAATTAAGTCAAGCATGAACATTTTAGTATTTTGTAAACAGATCATTTGTCGATTGAATAAAATAATAACGTGTAAAGCTCTGCATGTGGTGGTGTGATATTACGGTTTTCCGTTAGCTAATGCTAAGCTGTTACAGTGTGATTGTGGTTTCGTGTGTTGAGGGCAGAGCTGCAGACTCTGTGCGTCGCGTATCGAATGGCTCTGAAGCGTATCGATCTCTGCTCAAACCTATTTCCATATTGCTGACTCGGACCTGCTCCATTACCACGAGGCCAAGAACAGTGTGATTAAAGGAGAGGAGAAATTTAAAACAAAACGTCCGCTCCTTCTGTGTGTCTGAGCAGAAATACAGAAACGATAACAGAAAACGTGTAACTCGCGTGTGAACTGAGTCCAAACTTGCATCTCATCTCTTCAGAATGATCTGAAATGATGCTCTGAAAAGCAGAATATTGGGTTGTAAAGTTATCATACTCTGAATTTTTATACCGTTCCACTCCTAATTGTACCATTGGTGTGTGTTTGTGTGTGTTTTTGTATAACGGTGTGTGTTTTTGTGGTGTGTGTGTGTTACAGGGGACACGTGTGTGGGTGAAGGAGAAAGAGCAGCTGCTTCCCTCTACAGTCAACTCCTGTGGAGATGGAACCATTGTCCTCACTACTGACTATGGAGAGGTGAGACCAACAATCTCTCTGTCCCTCTGTCTGTCCCTCTGTCTGTCTCTCTCTCCATCTGTCTATCTCTCTGTCTCTCTCTCTCAGGCGGTCACTTTGTCTGTTTCTCTATCTCTTCCTCTCTGTCTGTCTCTGTCTCTCTGCCTTTCTGTCTCTCTCTGTCTGTCTCTGTCTCTCTGTCTATCCCTCTGTCTGTCTGTCTTTCTGTCTCTGTCTCTCTGCCTTTCTGTCTCTCTCTCTGTCTGTCTGTCTCTGTTTCTCTGTCTGTCCCTCTGTTGGTCTCTCTCTCTCTCTCTCTCTCTCTCATTTTTCCTGTCTGTCTCCATATCTCTGTCTTTCTCTCTTTTTCTCTTTCTTTCTGTCTCTCTTGTGTGTATTTCTCTTTTTTTGACCTTCTTCTTAGACACACCCAGAGTCCTGTACACACACACACACACACACACACATTGCCCTTTATGTTTGAATGGTTGACATATGACTGCAAGGTTGAGCTGGTAATGTATTGTGGAGTCAATGACGTCATGCCAGATGTGTGTGTAGGTGTGTTTGTGTGTGTGTTTGTGTGTGTGTCTTTACACTAACCAGGCTTCATATTTCTCTGAAATGAAATCAATTCAGCAGTTCTGTTGTGTTTTTGCTGTTAACACTTACTATAAAATCCTGCAACAGTTGCAATGGACGTTTGTTGCAGTTAAATGGCACTGGAGCAATACCACACACACACACACACACACACACACACTCATGCGGTGTGTATAATGGGTTGAAGTGTTGTGTGGATGGCAAAGGGTTGTTGGCACAGGCTAATAATAGTAACACTGGCCTAGATTCAGCTACGAGACTGCACTATTGCACAATGTGCCAGTTGTGTCAGCATGTGTGTGTCTGTGTGTGTGTGTTGGTCTGTCTGTCTGTGCTGGAAATAACACGCTTTTAATCAGGATGTGTGTAGGTTTAGGGCTCACTGGATTTGGAGTGTCCATGGGGTTAAAAGGGTGTGTGTTAAACAGGTGGTGTAGTGTGTGTATGTGTGTGTGTGTGTGTGTGTATGATGGAACTGTGTTGGAGCCACAGCTTTATATACTATAAGAAGCATCATAAATATCCACCAGCCCCCACTATTTCTTACCCCCAGCCACCATCAACCCCCAGCTAATAAACTGGAGACAGGAGAGAATGGTTGCTATGGAAACGGTCCACTCCAGCAGCGACCTGTCTCCTCACTAAATGCACTTTTAGAGCTAACATCCATGTTTTATACACAGAATTACTGAATCTCTATTTGTGTATTTGTTGATACTTATACATAGGTATTCCTGTGAGTGTGCAATCATATTCATATGTGTGTGTGTGTGTGTGTGTGTGTGCATGTGTGTGTGCATGCTAGAGATGTATATTAACACTTAGCACTGTTTAGAATACCTTCAGATACAAACACATTGTTCTTAAATGAATCATCCAGACTGGTCAAAAATTGATTCAGAATCACGATTCACCAACAAAACAAACTACAAAATAAATACATTTCTGAGACAAAATACTGGTGCTGTGTTTTTACGTCATTCTCCTCAATGCCGTGTGTTACGTCA
>CM040455.1:32725014-32740081 GCA_022758105.1 Pangasianodon gigas | reverse complement strand
CAAATACTTATTTCACTCATTAAAATGCAAATCAATTTATAACTTTTTTGAAATGCGTTTTTCTGGATTTTTTTGTTGTTATTCTGTCTCTCACTGTTCAAATAAACCTACCATTAAAATTATAGACTGATCATTTCTTTGTCAGTGGGCAAACATACAAAATCAGCAGGGGATCAAATAATTTTTTCCCTCACTGTATTTACCTTTAGTCTGTGTTTAAAGGGACACTATATCCACTTTTCCAGGTGAAAGATACATATTATAGGTACAAAAAAAAAAAAAGGATACCAGCCCAGTGACAAGGAAAATGATAAGGCTGCAAACCGGAGCTGTGCCACACCCACACACACCCCCCCAAACACACATTCTGTCACTGATCCCTCTGTCTCTGGTTTTAGGAAGCGCTGAAGGTGCTGGAGTTCAGTGAGGAGGAGATCAGAGACATGTTCAAGCTGCTGTCTGGAGTCCTGCAGCTGGGCAACATTGAGTTCATGACAGCAGGGGGCGCTCAGATCACCACCAAGCAGGGTGCGAACAGTACCTCCTCTTTACGCCGTGAACAATGGGACATCTGATACATGATGCAGTAAAGCCTTTCTTGGTGAAAATGAGTTAAAATATGTGATAAATGTGTTACTTACGTGCCACGGAGTATATGGGAGAAGTTTGACACCAATGTACCAATGTAAATAAAATTTAAACCATATAAACTGAGTTTATTAAAATATTATGGCTTGATAAGTTAAAATGAAAGAAATATAAAAATGGAACCTTATGAATGAAGGAAAACATTTTACAATTTAAAAATATTTAAATCCATGTGAATTCTTCTTCATCTTCTTCTTCTTCTTATTATTATTATGCCAAGCTATTCTTTTAGTTATAGGGTTTTATGGTATCAAATAAACCGAAAGTGGAAGGGATCGACTCTCTTTAACCCTTCTCTATGAGTAACAACAACAGGACAAAAATAACATCATCATCATCGTGTTTGTGTTTTCCTCTCTGCAGTGGTCACTAACGTCAGTGAGCTTCTGGGTCTGGACTCGTTCCAGTTGTCTGAAGTTTTGACTCAGCGCTCCATGATTCTCAGAGGAGAAGAGATCTGCTCCCCGCTTACTATAGAGCAGGTAACACACATTTACCCAAATTTCACAAACACACTTTCAGTCTAAGGAAGTGTCCGAAAAATTCTACCATTCTAAACGAGGCATTGGTCTGTACAAATGATCATCTATCAGTATCAGTCAAAATTGTTCAATATTATTGCTTATTGAGATCATTATCTTATAATAAATTAGCCAATATCAATGTCAGCCTGTTTTTTTTAATGATTGACTAGTATGTAATTTTTTAAAATCGGATATCAGTGTTAGTTTGTATTTTTACTGTAGTCAGTTTCTATTTTTCTAAATAACTATATTATTATATATGTTTTATTACATAATTATTATACTGTAATATTTTAAAATATTTATACCAATTTTTAAAAAATATATTGACTGTTGTTGTTGGCAGTTTTTAGGTTAGCTATTTTCTGATTAGCAGTCAAAAGCTACACTTGCGTAGACTTGTTTAGTTGTTTTACTTAGTTGTCATTAGGATATACTTATGCTTTTTTGTGTATTTTTTGTATTTTTTTCCTACCCTTTAGTTTTAGTTATTATCATTGTTCTTTTTTTAAATAAAAAACTGTGATTCAAATACATTCTAAATCTTGCTTATCCATATTTGTAACAACCTCCCTTCATAAAGACACACTCACAATACACATTCTCCTTCTATCACTTTGTTCTCACGATGATCAGGCGATAGATTCGCGGGACTCGGTTGCCATGGCGCTGTACTCTCAGTGCTTCTCCTGGATCATCATGCGCATCAACCAGAAGATCAACGGCCGAGACAACTTCAAATCCATCGGCATCCTCGACATCTTTGGCTTCGAAAATTTCGAGGTGAAAACATACACACACGCACACTGAAATGGTGTGTACTTTACAAACTTGCAGCAGTGATGTACTACAGTCTCACACACACACACGGAACAGTGATGCACACCAGGCACATACACACCGGGGTGATAGATGAGAGATGGAATTTCACACACTCGTGTTTGACACACATCTTGTGCATGTGTTCTGCAGGTGAACCGCTTCGAGCAGTTCAACATCAACTACGCTAATGAGAAGCTGCAGGAGTATTTTAACAAACACATCTTCTCTCTGGAGCAACTCGAGTACAACAGGTGAAGATTTTAACACGTACATATAAGCTGACTTACTGTTTCCACACAGAAGTTGATTACTTTCATATAACAGCAAGTGTTTTATTCCTCTTATACCAACAGTTACAATTTTTTATTTAATTAAAGAATGACACATTGTGGGGTTTTTTTTGTGTTAAAAGCTCTTTGGGTTTTCCCCAAGATGATGCTGATGGATAAAGAGATTTTACACATGAGCAACCTTGTATTTATATCCCAGAGGAAAAAGGATCTGGATGTATAATGTATAATTTTTTAAGGCTGACAATTTGTTTGCATATATTTTATGTAATATTTAAGAGGAAATATGCATTAAATAAAATTAACATTATACACTCTAAGAAAAATATCACTTTAGAAAAAATATATCTTTTAAAAAAATCTTATGAAAATGATTTTTGTTAGAGGACAGGAAAAAACTGTGTGTATTGTTTATTTTATACAACCTTCCTCTTTTCTTGAAGGGTGCCAATACTTTTGGAACCAATTGTATATATTCGACTATTAAACATATGAGACCGTGAACATGGCTGCATTTATACTGAAACCCCTGTGTGTGTGTGTGTGTGTGTGTGTGTACAGGGAGGGAATTCGCTGGGAAGCCATAGACTGGATGGACAACGCAGAATGTCTGGATCTGATTGAAAAAGTAATTACTCTGTAATAAAATCACAATTATTACCACATTTTATTTCAGTGCAGCTGGGATTTCTGTAAACACTGATGGAAAATTCATTTCTATAAATCATTCCAAAGTGAGAGACCACATGTCGTTTAAACAACACAAAGATTAATGAGTGTGTGTGTGTAGAAACTGGGCATGTTGGCACTGGTTAATGAGGAGAGCCGCTTCCCTAAAGGCACAGATTTCACTCTGCTGGAGAAACTACACAGCCGACACTCGGTGAGTGTCTCACACACACACACACACACACACACACACACACACACACACACACGTTGTATATGGCTTCAGATTGTAAAGATGGGTGTGTTTAATATTTGTTGTTTCCTGTCTTCAGACGAACCCGTACTATGTGAAGCCTCGACTGGCCGATCACCAGTTTGGCATCAAGCACTACGCTGGAGAGGTGCGCTTTCTCTCTCTGTGTGTTTAACAGTGCAGAGCTTGAAGGTTTAAAGGAATACTCCGGTGTTTTTCAACCTCATCTCTATCTACCACATCAGCAGTGTGTGAGATTACAGAATTTCACCCTGAATCAGAAACAGTTAAACTGAAACTCACTTACAGTGGAAGTCTTGTTGGGGAACGAAGTAAATGTTTATACAAAACACAATGTAATTTGAAGAAAGCTTTCAAATTTATTTTTTTAAATTTAAGCTTTAAATGTCACAGTTTCCACTTTGTGCTGTCTCCGCCCCTCATCGTGTAGTTGGTACTCTTCCCTGATTATGTTCACTTGTTTCATGTTTTGATTAGTTTGTGTATTTATACCCTAAAGCTTGTTGTACATTTGCATCAGTTTTCCCTTTTTTTGTTGTTGTGTTCAGTTTCATCATGATTCCTGGTTTTCACACTAGCAAGCAACAGGCTAGCGTTCATTTTTTATGTTTGTGCGCGACACGCTGTGGCGTTTTCAGTGATAGCGACAAGAGTTAAGATTTTCGCAGTAATGTGACAAATGCAAACAATCGGCTCGAATAATTCCTCAGACGAATCCTGTGGTCTGACGTTTCTTCAATTCCTACCTCGAATTGATGCTCAAAAGTGGAAAAAAATATACCTGTGGTTTCTTCTTATCCTGTCTCATACAACCTCTCGTTAAATGTGAGTATATGCAGCTAGTACCGTTAGCTTGCTTTGCTAATCTAATCTAACAACGAAGCTAGTACAAAGCCTAGCATGTAACGTAAACCAAATTTTAAGTGCATTATTTAGTTTGGGTTTAGCTAGTTAGATTTAGAAGCTATATATATAGCTACTACTGTTTCTAAAATAACTAAAATAAATGGAGGACAGAAAACGCATGAGCTAGTTTTTTCTGTTTTTTTCTGTTTTTCGGAATATGGTTAAAAAGAACAAACCCCTTTGCTAAGATTTTCTCATCAGTCTTATCCTAATTCCTTTACTGTTAGAAGGTGATAGTAATCATTTTGGATTTTTGTCATCTTGTCTTATTTTTTATTGGTTATAGACAGAATTCAGAGCTGCCCTTAGATGTCCATTGTAAGTGAACTTTAAATTAATTTTTTTCCTCACTACAGGGAAATGTGTCAAAATTTGACGTTACAAATGCGGTAGAGAAAACGTGGTAGCTAGGGATTTGGTTAAAAAGCAATTTATGTATTTCTTTCATTCTTCTCTACCTTGTTTTTTTTCTTCTGTTCTTTTATTTGCGTCATCTTTTCAGGTTTTGTATGATGTGAGAGGCATCTTGGAGAAGAACAGAGATACATTTAGAGACGATATCTTGAACATGCTGAAGGACAGCAGGTTTGAAACACACACAACTATGCATGTGTATTCCCATACAATACACATACAATATACAAGCCATGATCAATGCCAAGTGCATATATATGATTTTGTGTGCGTGTTTATGTGTGTGTGTGTGTGTATGAGCCAGGCTGGACTTCATCTACGACCTGTTTGAGCAAGTGGGTAGTAGGAATAATGAAGAGACCCTGAAGATGGGCACCGCCCGGAAGAAACCCACCGTGAGCTCCCAGTTCAGAGTGAGTGCTCCAGTACCTTCTCCACAACTCCAAAAGAGAAAAACATGGATTTTCCTCTAATTTCAGGAAAATGTATGTGTGCAAACTATGTGAAACGTTTTCCCAGGAGACCACATGCACAGCATCACAACAGTTTGAAAGCAAATGGTGTTGCAATTCTACAGATAAAAGATGATACAGATCCAGATAAAAATGATCACTGGTTCTTAGTTCTTGTCAGAATGTATATTTTTATGTGATTGGTTTTCTCTCCTGTCACTCAGGACTCTCTGCACTCCTTAATGGCCACTCTCAGTGTGTCCAACCCCTTCTTCGTGCGCTGCATCAAGCCCAACATGGACAAGGTGAGATATGGGACATCATTTAAGGCCACTTTGACCACTTTATATTTTTTCCCTGGCGTTGATTAATTTTTAATAATAACAGCAGCTCTGACAGTAATTCAACTGCGAGGCAAATCACAGGTTTATATTAATGTGCGTTTTATGATTCGTTATAGTTTCTATAGTAACAGCTCTTTCATCGGGAGTCGTACAGTGGACGCTCCACATATACAGACTCAAAAACCTGTAATTTTTGATATGGCGAAGTTTGAAATTAAGAGGAAATGTTTATTTAGCATTTATGGAAGGAGTCTCAAGTGTGAGTGTTTTCGTAAAGCCGACAGAGGAGTTTCTCGGTAACATGACAAGTTATGTTTTTTTTCTTATTAACCTCAAGAGAGAGAGAAAAACAAGAGGCTGGTGATAACAGCAACTAACTTGTCTCCTGGACGTTTCAGAACATTAAATGTAACTATAAACAGATAAAAAGTATGATGCGTCGTTCTTCAGTAAATACAAATTGTAACTGAGAAATTGCTGTGGTATAAAAGGAATAAAAACACTTTGGGATGTGCTATTATAGAAAAATATATACACATTGGGGTGGTAACAGGAACTCCGCTTTATCACACCACTATGTTGTTGTATATTTTGCTGTAACACCACTCCGCATCGTGTATTATTCCACGCTAATTATTTACCTTCACATCATTGTTCGGCTGTTTTCTGTAATATAAGACTTGATTACGGTTTTGGCCATATTTTTTCTGACGAATAAATGAGATATATTGTTTTGGGAATGGTGACAGTGCTGCTCCTTCCCTTCCTATGCATTCATCAATGTTTTTTTTTTGTTGTTGTTGTTCTTTGGTCCTATTAAAGTGGCGTAGTGAGAAAATGAATCGGACCAAACAGCCAATGAATCAGATGATTCAGATTCAGAACAGTAGCATAAGAATTCAGATCATTCAGTGATTGGTGTAGCATTGTGTTCAGTCATTTTATAACACTTTATACCACACGTCAGCATCATCGACCTCATGTGAATATATTTTTCTTTATGTCTATAGACACCCAACAGGTTTGACCCGGAGGTGGTTCTGAATCAGCTGCGCTACTCGGGCATGCTGGAGACGGTGAAGATCCGGCGTGCTGGGTTTCCCGTCAGACGCACTTTCAAAGACTTCTTGAGCAGGTAAAGGTATAGTAAACATGAACGACTGCATCGTTTTACACTCTCAGATAGTTTATTCACCCACAATGACTTCATATTATTGTTTATACTGTATGAAGGTATAAGATTATTCTGAAGGAAGGCGGGAAAACGGCAGCAGCTGATGGAGATGAGAAAAAAAGGTGCACTGATCTGCTCACCAAATATGACCACACCAAGAAAGACTGGCAGCTCGGGAAGACCAAGGTGAGCCCACGTCTCTTTCTTCCTCTTTTTTTTCTCAGTTCGTGTTTTTATGCGTGAGGTCTTCGTTCTTAGACTTTGTCCTCTCACTCGTAGGTGTTCATGAAGGAGTCTCTGGAGCAGAGGCTGGAGAAGGAGCGAGACGAAGTGCGCCGTAAAGCTGGCCTCATCATACGAGCGCACCTGCTCGCTTACATAGCAAGGTATCTGTGTGTGTGTGTGTGTGTGTGTGTGCGCATATATACATGGGCACATTTACTGTTGGAAGCTGAAATCAAGTAGCTGAGAATATTTCTTATTATTTATTACATTTATTATTATAATTTGTTATACTGTACATAACACTATAATATTATTGTATTTGTTATTTGATATATTTGTACAGTTTTAGTCCATATGAATATAGAACACTATAGAATAATAGCATCAAATATTTAATATTTATTTTATAAATTATTTTTATTTCTACTAATATTAATTTCTAACAAGCACACACTTTACCTTGTATAGTGTGCTTTGCATTATTGTGAAAATTTATGAGCGATGGCCATAATTTTATATTAAATAATAATATGATAAAATATTAATTGAAAACATTGTATACTGGTTGTATAAATTATTTTGATTACTATTAATATTAATGTCCAATAAGTACACATAAAAAATATTAATAACCTTTTCTTCATATTGTGAAAATTGATTGCTTATGAGAATTCTTAAGATTTTATATTAAATATTAATACAAAATATTATAATATATTACTATACAGTATTTTAGTACATTATTTATTTTAAAAATTATTTTCATTGATATTAATATTTATTTCCAACAAATGCACACCTTAGAAAACCATACATAAGTATTTCTTCATAGTGTTCCTTGTATTACTGTAAGAATGGACATAACTCCTTGCCGTTTGTATTTCCTCAGGATTAAAGCTCTAACACGTGATCTCTCGTTCCAGGAAGCAATTTAAAAAAGCTCTGTCCAGCATCGTGACCATCCAGAAGAACTACCGTGCACATTTCTACAGCCGACGATTCCTACGCCAGCGCTCGGCCGTGCTCGTCCTGCAGAGGTGCCGGCGCGGGCAGGTGGCGCGGTGCAGGTGTCGCAAACTCCGAGACGAGAAGAGGAAGAGAGAGGAGGAGGAGAGGAGGAAGAAAGAGGCAGAGGAGAAGAAGAGAGAGGGAGATGGGGCACAGGTGAAAGGAGAAGATGCAGAAAAAGGAGACGATGAGGCAGCAGGGGGTACTCAGGTGAGCAGGAGGGGACTTTATACATAAAATGAGTTGTAACCTTACTGGTAGGTACAGAATTTTCTGACTCTAATCCCAAACAGTGAAATGTATTTCTCTCACTCTCTCACTCTTTTTCTCTCCAGCTCTCTGTGGAGGAGCAGAGCCGTCAGATGGAGGAGATCCTGAGGCTGGAGCGGGAGATCGAGCGGCTGCAGAAGCAGAGGGAGGACGGCGTGTCGCAGCTGTGTGAGAGCTCACGGCAGGAGCTGAGGCTACGCCGTCACGCTGAGGCTCTGCGTCTCAAAAAGGAGGCATCTCGTGTCGCCACTCAGTCGCTTGACCTGCAGAGCTTCGCCGGCATCCAGCCTGAACAGAAGGTCCCTGCGGCGCCGCCATTGCCCACTGCGGCTGAAGGTTCCAGTGTGGGAGAGGGTCGAGTCTCGCTGCCTGATTTCCCTCCTCCGGCTGAGGGGCCTCCTGATCAGGAGATCTTAGCCACGCTGCCTCCACCTCCACCCGCCTTCGCTGAGGGCACGCCTTCACCTGCTGCTGCTCCAACCGTCCCCGCACCTCCTCCTCCGCCTCCTCCACCTCCTCCCCCACCTCCTCCACCTCCTCCTCCACTCCCAGGAGAGGCTGCACAGGTGAACATGAACGTCTCCAAACCGGAGGAGGAGAAGGAAGTGTCCGAGCCTGCAGAGCCTGAGAAAGAGGAGAAAAAGGCAGATGAGGCAGAAGGTGAGGCAGCGGATCGGGGCAGCAGGCTGACCGAAACCGAGGAGCCGATTTACAGCCTTCCGCTGGACACGGAGTCTGACTACGACCAGGACGAGCTGGAAGAGGGCCAGAACAACAACGCGGCAAACGACCCGGAGCACGCGCGCAAGTCCACCTGCACCAACGCCAGCCAGGAGTCGTACAATCGCAGCTCAGACTCGGTACGAGACACACACAAACACACAAACACACACACACAATTTCTATTACAGTTTTATATATTTTCCTATTTTCGGCATCTTATGCTTTTTTATTTCATTTTTTCTTTTGAGCATTTTGACCTTCATTTTAATGTATCAAAGGTTATAAATTATTATTATTATTATTATTATTATTATTATTATTATTATTATTATTATATTACTACTATTACTTTTACTACTATTATTCCTGAGTCAGGAAGTTAGCACACTAGAGTTTATACACACTTGACAATGTTTAAACATCCTCTCTCTCTCTCTCTCTCTCTCTCTCTCTCTCTCTCGCTCTCTTTCTCTCAGTATGTGGAGAGCGATGAGGAGCATGATGGTCTCGCTGATACAGATGAAGAGCTGTCGAACGGTAAAGGCAACATCCTGAATGGTAATGGGCCTCCATACTTCCACAGCTACCTCTATATGAAAGGTGAGTGAGCGTGCAGATGTTGTGTAGTAAAATATTGTGTAGTCAGACATTTAGAGCTTGTAAGTAAACCCGTCTTCATGTCTCTCTCTCTCTCTCTCTCTCTCTCTGTGTAGCGGGTTTGATGATCCCGTGGCGAAGACGCTGGTGTGTGCTGAAGGACGAGACATTCATGTGGTTCCGCTCCAAACAGGAGTCTCTGAAGTCGGGCTGGCTGTATAAGAAAGGCGGAGGACTGTCCACGCTCTCGCGCAGGAACTGGAAGATGCGCTGGTTTGTGCTGCGTGATTCTAAGCTCATGTACTTCGAGAACGACAGCGAGGAGAAGCTCAAGGGCACCATTGACATCCGCTCAGCCAAGTAAGACACAAGGAAACAGACTAGGATTGTATCTTGTTTCTTTCTATACAGTCAACTGCAAAATTATTGGCACCCTGTTTGCAGTTTGTTGAAATGGTCCTTGGGGGGTTGAAAAAACTTTGCCACATACAGTATGTCTTTTCTTTCTAAGAGAAAATAGTGTTATTATAAAAATACATTCTTATGAGTATGATAATAAGTATTTTGGCAGTAGGTGGGTGTCATGTAAATCAACTTTCCTATGAATGCGCTTGACCATTTATGGATGATTGGCATTTATCAATACACACACGTGAGTATGAAGAAAATCAGAAACTTGGCAGTAATTTTTAGTTTGGTTTAGTTCAACATTTACACATTGATAGACTGATAAAGATTGAAAATGAGGTCCATTGTGGGTCATTTTGATGTTACATGATCTCCATTGCCCATTCTTCTGAAGGGTGCCAAAAAATTTGTAGTTGATTTATACAGACCCACTCTGTAACATGGTGTTTTCTGGTGTTCTGTTCAGGGAGATAGTAGACAACCACGAGAAGGAGAACGCACTGAACATCGTCACGGATGAACGGACATATCAGGTGTTTGCCGAGTCACCAGAAGATGCCAGGTGATCCAGCCCACCACCTCTATAAAGGGTTTCCATCTGTTTCACATTAGAAGCAAGGGCGATATGATGCAAAAACAACCTCCTTTTATTGTCATTTTATCGAAAATGATTATCATACCATACCATAACCGATATACAAAAACCAGGAGGAGTGAACAGGAAGACAAAGAGATGATGCTTTTCCTTTAAGAGGCAATATATAAGGTGTACATTGTTTCAGCAGATGATCTGTGGTCAGATGTGGGCAAGAGTAAGGCTTATTAATGTCTTTATTTTGATTGTAATTGACTTCATAGGAATCAGAAGCCTTTAAAAATTACAGACTGCTTCTTTAATATGTGTGAAACACCTTATTTTCTGGTGTCCTAATTAATGCTTAACTGTTTATCACTGTGTGTGTGTCTCAGTGGTTGGTTTACCGTGCTGAGTCGGGTCCATACTGCCACCCCTGAGCAGCTGCTGGAGATGTCCCATGAGCAGGCGAACCCAAAAAACGCTGTGGTATGTAGTTTTTTTGTATCCGCTCCACATACTACAACACGTCCGTTCACAATAACAGGTTTGCATTGTGGGCGAGCATCAAGTCTACACTTAACATTCATCATAAATTGAAATCATGAGATGATTTTTGATAGTATGTTTTTTGCGAAATTTTCATGATCAGAATATTTAACATAGCCAGAGGTTTGAAGATAAACACACCTCCTGAACTCTTTTTCATCTCTCTTTCTCTCTCAGGGCACTCTGGATGTCGGACTGATCGACTCTGTGTGTGCGTCTGACAATCCGGACCGGTGAGTATTTAATATCCACAGTTACACCACAGCACTGTTGAATTCTCCATTCTGATTGGTCAGAATGTGTCAATTAATTTTCTATAACAGCAGATCTGATAGTAGTGCCGTCTGCATGTTAAACCTGTGTTTGTATCCGGCAGACCTAACTCGTTTGTGATCATCACGGCGAATCGAGTGATCCACTGTAACACAGAGCTGCCGGAGGAGATGCACCACTGGATCAGCCTCCTTCAGAAGCCCAAAGGAGACACCAAGGTCGAAGGCCAGGAGTTCCTGGTTAGAGGTCAGTCCTGCATCCAACCACACAGATGCTGAAGGAACACTTTTACTAGTTTGACTTTAAACCTGAATTCTGTCTGAAAGAGGTAGCTGGCGTAGTGAAGCGATGGGTGTAAGTATGTCCTCTTTGTGAACCAGGCTGGCTGCATAAAGAGGTGAAGGCCGGAGCCAAGAGCAGTGCACTGAAACTGAAGAAGCGCTGGTTCATTCTGACCAACAACTCTCTGGATTACTACAAATCAGCCGAGCGCAGCACATCCAAGATGGGCACGCTGGTGCTGAACAGCCTCTGCTCCGTGGTCCAGCCCGATGAGAAGGTGTTCAAAGAGACGGGTGAGCCAACATAACCCAGAATGTAGCATTAAACAGTGTGAAGGTGGAGTTCAGGACGTGCTGTTATTGGAAATTAATAAATTACGGATGGTAACAGTAACTTCGCTGATTCTTTTCCAATAACAGCAAGTGTTTTTGCTTTAATTATTGTACCATTAAATGATTACACTTTCTCTGTGGGTAAGCATTGTCAGTGTGTCCGATGTTGATGTGGCTATGCTGTAGGATACTGGAACATTGTGGTTCATGGGAGGAAACATTCCTACCGGCTCTACACCAAGATGCTGAACGAGGCCATGAGATGGGTTTCGGCTATTCAGGGTGTCATTGAGAACAAGGCGCCCATTGAGACACCGACGCAGCAGCTCATCAGAGACATCAAGGTAAATACTGCGATACATGGATATAGTTTTCTGGTCCTGATCGCAAAGTTTGGATTTTCTTCTAAGGCATGCTTGGACAGTAATAATATAATAATAAAGTAATGATTAAAAATGTTATTAAGATACACTCCTCTTTGCTTTGTTCATTTTATATTACGAATTTAATTTTCATTGTAGCCTTCCATGTTACTGTTTAGTATTAGGTTGCCAATGATTTGTCTCAGACACAGGGTCCTTAAAAAAATGCACCTATGAAGGTTCTGCAAACTGAATTAATAAAATAAATAATAAAAGATTGACTTTTTATTGGAAAAACATTTTTTCAGCTTATGTTCAATTCTCACCACTATAACCAATTTTTGTCATTCTTTTGTTTGATCTTTATTTCTCATGTAGGAGAACAGCGTGAATTCGGAGGCGGTGGAGCAGATGTATCGCCGGAACCCCATCCTACGCTACACCCAGCATCCGCTGCACTCGCCCCTGCTGCCGTTACCATACGGAGAGATCAATGACAGCTGTAAGTGCTTATTGCATATTGGAATGATCAATTTCTCTCATTACTTTACATCATTTTGGGACTTTCTTTCCCTCCCTCAGTGCAAAAGGAGAAGGGCTACGGCAGCCTGCAGGACGAGGCAGTGAAGATTTTCAACTCTCTGCAGGAGATGGAGATTGTCTCCGACCCAGTGGCCATTATCCAGGGCATCCTGCAGACCTGCCACGACCTGAAGCCGCTCCGAGACGAGGTCTACTGTCAGCTGATCAAACAGACCAATCACGTGCCTCAGCCCAACAGCCCGGGCAACCGTGCGCACTGGCACCTGCTCACGTGCATGAGCTGTACGTTCCTGCCCAGCCGAGCCATCCTGCGCTACCTGCGCTTCCACCTCAAGAGGTCAGACACGCCTCACACTTCCACACCTCACAATCAGAATCGAGAATTTAACAGTGCTGTGGTATAAATCAGATAAGTGTCTTCTGTATCAATCTCCAAATATGGTACTAAAAGCAAGCCAAGTTCCTAATGATGAAAATTTGTAAAGAAAATGACAAAATATGGTACACAATAGTATAAAGTCACGTGAAAGTCTGACCTGATACAATATAAACGTAGTAAAGATTAAATTGTGATGCGACTCTCAGGGTGAGGGAGCGTTATCCTGGCACCGAGATTGAAAAGTACGCCCACTTTATCAGCGAGTCTCTGAAGAAGACCAAGACTAGGGAGTTTGTGCCCTCTCAGGAGGAGATCGCCGCCCTGCTGACCAGACGCGAGATGGCCACCACGGTGTACTGCCACGGAGGAGGATCCTGCAAGATCTCCATCAACTCCCACACCACTGCAGGAGAGGTGAGAGCGTGTACAGGAGATGTTAGGAAAAAGTGGTACTGTTCTCTAATTTTTATGTTCAATTACTTTTTCAGTGACATTTTATGCTCATTTTAGATGTAGATCACCATGAGAAACTCTCATTTGTATCTGTATGTGTGTGTGAAGGTTGTGGAGAAGCTGATCCGAGGTCTGGCGATGGATAACAGCCGGAATTTATTCTCCTTGTTTGAACACAACAAGGTGGAGAGCCGAGCTATCGAGAGCCGTGTCATCGTAGCAGATGTACTCGCCAAGTTTGAAAGGTGCACAGACTATGCACTGTTTCAATAACTATAATAATTATTATATTATATACAATGTGCATATATTTACTAAAATTTTTGAAAGCCCATTTGATTTACTGCACACAGTGTTTACATGTATCTAAGATAATCTGATTGCTTTAATGGCCATCACTTGCAGACTGGCAGGAAGTGAGGAAGAGGAAGAGGAAGGCCCTTGGCGGCTTTATTTTAAACTGTATTGCTTCCTCGATGTGGACAGCATGCCCAAAGAAGGGGTGGAGTTTGCCTTCATGTTCGAACAGGTGAGCTTGCGATAACATCCACTCGTTAGTTATCTTCGACTTTTTATGATCTGCACCTTGAATATCCCACCTTTATTTTTCCCATCAGGCTCATGAGAGTCTGATCAGCGGCCATTTCCCGGCCTCCGAGGAGACGCTGCAGCACCTGGCCGCACTTCGGCTGCAGTACATCCACGGAGATGTTGCACGCACGCCGTGGAGCCTGAGCAGCGTGTATCCGGTGGCCCGCCTCCGCACCCGCATCCTGCACTCCACCAAGGTCGGTGGGTCGGGTGGGGTGGGAGTTGCGGGTGTGGGTCCAGGAGGTCACACGCTCGAGAGGAGAAGGACCAGCTTCCTGGACGGCACACTGCGGCGCAGCTTCAAGACTGGCTCGCTGAAGAAGCAACGTGAGGAAGAGCAAATGCTGGAGATGTTTGTTAAGGAGGAGATGTCGGCTACTCTGACCAGCGTCCTGGAGAAGTGGAACCGCCTGCACGGCATGCCTCAACACCAGGCTATGCTCAGCTACATGACCATCATCAAAGAGTGGCCCGGATATGGCTCTACACTCTTCGACGTTGAGGTGAGGTTCATTATTGGATGCAGAGTCAAAGATAATAGCAAGCTATTTAAATCTGTTTATATTAGTATTAGAATGCAATGCAGAACTGGGCCATATTTACATATTTCACCATCATTAGTGGCCCAGATACATCTCTGTGCTCTTTGACCTCAGGGTGAGGTGGACATCAACACAATATGTGCAAAATTGTTTTTTTTTTAATTTTAATATTAACCTAAGGTGTATACCAGCAACAGGCCATATTTAAAGCGGCCATGGTTCAGACCGCTCATATATATATACAGTTGAGGTCAAAAGTTTACATCCCCCTTTCAGAATCTGCAAAATGTTAATTATTTTACCAAAATAAGAGGGATCATACAAAATGCATGTTATTGTTTATTTAGTGCTGACCTGAATAAGATATTTCACCTAAAAGATGTTTACATATAGTCCACAAGAGAAAATAATAGTTGAATTTATAAAAATGACCCCGTTC
>CM040455.1:32712590-32724914 GCA_022758105.1 Pangasianodon gigas | reverse complement strand
AAGAGTTCCTTGTTTGTCCTGAACAGTTAAACTGCCTGCTGTTCTTCAGAAAAATCCTTCAGGTCCCACAAATTCTTTGGTTTTCCAGCATTTTTGTGTATTTGAACCCCTTCCAACAATGACTGTATGATTTTGAGATCCATCTTTTCACACTGAGGACAACTGAGGGACTCGTATGCAACTATTACAGAAGGCTCAGATGCTCACTGATGCTCCAGAAGGAAAAACCATGCATTAAGAGCCGGGGGTGAAAACTTTTGAACAGAATGGAGATGTGTACATTTTTCTTATTTTGCCTAAATATCATATTTTTTCATTTAGTACTGCCCTTCAGAGGCTACAGAAGATAGTTACATGTTTCCCAGAAGACAAAATAAGTTAAATTTACCCTGATCTTCAAATTCAAAAAGTATTATTATTATTATTATTATTATTATTATTATTATTATTATTATTATTGGCCCTCATATGTTGCTACATGATTTTTATTATTATCTCTTTTATTGTTTTTTTTTTTTTCATTTCCTTGTGAAGCAATTTGGGCTGCATTTATGTATGAAGGGTGCTATACAAATAAAGAGCGTTACTATTATTATTATTATTATTATTATTATTATTATTATTATTATTACAAACTGCACCTTTAAAATGGTATTATCCTCAGCAGAAATCTGACACAGGAAATAATGTCTAATATGTATGATTATGTCTAATATGTATGATTATGTATGATTACACATTTATATGTTAATTGTGTTTGTGTGCAGTGTAAAGAAGGAGGTTTCCCTCATGACCTGTGGCTGGGAGTGAGTGCAGAGAATGTGTCTGTGTATAAGAGAGGAGAACCCAAACCACTAGAGACCTTCCAGTACGAGCATATAGTCTTCTTCGGTGCGCCGCAGCCCAGCACCTACAAGATCACCGTTGACGAGAGGGAGATGTTTTTCGAAACTCCTCAGGTGAGTCTGGGCACAGACTGTCCTGTCCTGTCCTGTAAAGTTTCACTGTAGTTTCACTGCAGATTCAGTATTTGATGTGTTTGTCCTTGTGTGTGCTTGAAGGTGGGTGAGATCACAAAGATCATGAAGGCCTACATCAACATGATTGTCAAGAAGCGCTGCAGCGTCATGTCCGTCACCAGCACCGGCAGCACATGGATCAGGTGATCGAAACCAGCCAATCAGTTAGGGGCTGGTGAGCGATGAAATTACCAGCGAGAGAAAAAGTCCTTGTGTTGAACCAGGAAACATGAGCACACAGAGTGAAAAAGGAAGAGCAAGAAATAGAGAGGTCTCAAAACAGCTGGACCACAGTTTATTTGAAACGTATTCACACTGCTACAAAGCACAACAAATCCTGCAGTCCTGTGATGTGAACCCTCCCTTAATGCTGGCACCACCATTGCTGGCCTTCTCTCTCATCTCAAATTCTTCTCTCTTTCATCCAGCCCTTCTCAAAAATGTTCATCTTGTGATGTTCTCGATGAATGGTGTGTGAGTTTGTGCTCCTTGCTACTGTTCAAACTGTTTCCCCACTTTCCTGATTTCATAATGTCGGGGACATAAAAGTGAACTCCTCCATAAGAGTCACACTGAGAGCCATTTTTAAAAGCCAAGGCAACTGGCAGCCATGTTTTTATTTATTTATTTATTTATCTTATTTATTTATTTATTGATCACCGATCAGTATCAGCGCAACTCGAGTCTTAAATCAACACAACTCATTTGAGCTTAACTCGAATCAGCTCAACTCAAGTGAACTCCATTGAACTCAACTCAATTCAATTCAGCTCAACTGAAATCAGCTCAGCTGAACTCAAATCAACTGAAATCAACTCATCTCAGATCAACTCATTTAAGCTTCTCTCAAATCAACTCAGCTCAAATCATCTTAGCTCAACTCGACTCGATTCAGCTTAACTCAAGTGAACTTAGCTGAACTCAATTCAACTAAAATCAACTCAGCTCATCTCAAATCAACTCAACACAACTCTAATCAGCTTAGATCAACTCAACTAAATTAACTCAACTCAACTCAACTCTGCTCCTCAACACAACTCAGATCAGCTCATCTCAAATCAACTCAACACAGATCAAATCAACACAACTCTAATCACCTTAGATCAACTCAACTAAATTAACTCGCCTCTGCTCCTCAACACAACTCAGATCAGCTCAACTCAAATCAACTCATTTGCACAACTCTGAGACTGATCAGAGACCAGAAATGTTGAGTATTCACCCATTAGAGCCACTATAACAGTGACTGTGTGACTGTTCTGGTGTCAGTGTGTACTAAATGCTTTTCATGTATCACCCTCAAAATATATTTTATACTGCAGTGAAAGTCAGGACACATCATCTAACGGACATACTTTAAATCTGCGAGTGCAACAAACACATTGAATTCCTGTATTGTACACACCAATGCACAAATAGGCTAATGAACAGTGTGAATGCACAACAGTTTTAAAAGTCTCTACATACCTCCGTGTCCCCAGTACAGCAAGCCAAAACAACTCACTACTGAGAAAATGTATCAGTATTACACCAAGCAAGGCCAGTGTTAAACTGGGGACGTTCACATAACCAGCGCACAGATATTTTTTTTAAATGCTGACTTTTAATCAGTAACTTTTGCTCAAAAATTGAATCAGTACCATGTGTGTACCATGTGGCATTCATTTGTACATCCAATACGTTAAAAAGGATGTTTTTGAATGCAATCTTAGCTACTGAAATCAAAATCTTTCCTCCATTAAATGAACCAGTATTGATACTTTGAATCCTACCACGAGGCTTTTTTAACGTTTTTCCACTCAAATGTTGTTTGCGAAAGCTTGTGAAAGCAATTCTGGCAGAAGTTAGCAGGAGATAGCTAGTCGCTAAAAATGATCGGCTAAAGTTTCCAGTTGCTCCCTTAAAGATTTTTTTTTTAACTTGCACTCAAACTACTCTAACCACCCTACTAATAAGTCATTTACACAATCTAAAGAGAGTTTTTTTTCCCGGTAATAAACACAACACAGAAATATGGAAGGTTGCAGATGTCAAGAAGCAGAGCAATGACTCTACTGCGTGATCTTAATGTTAGCTAGGCTAAAACTAAGCAAATGATAGCGACTTCCAGCAGAGATGTTAGCATTTTATTATCATATAATTGCTGCGACCAAAATCGTCATTTCTACCTGTAGTATCTCACCGAAAGTCTGTTCCTGACACATCAGTCTCGGGTTTATATTCTTGAGGGCGTCACCAAGATGGCCGCCAAGTAGACAGACTTGCCTATAAGCGCTCACAGCTGAAGTGCGACACTTGTGAATGTCAGGTAACTTTATAGAAAAAACCATCCAGCAATCTAGTTGGTTTACAGTTACTAGGTGGGTGAAATATTTGGAACACTAACAAATTGTACCAAAAATAATGGCGCTCACTTTTCATCAGTAACAAGCCACACTAATATATTGGTGGGATCCGTTTTCATTTTTTTATTCGTTAACAGATAGACATTTTACTTTGCTACATACATCTTTTGCACTAAAGAGCCCATAAAAAATAACCAATGTTTAACCCAGCTTTTAGAAGAAAAAAAATCTTAGTGTGATTTAACTTTAATTAAATCTTAATAACTTAGTGGGACAGTATTTTAAACCGTATATGTGTAAATCAAATACCTTGTGTGTCTAGTTGACACTCTAGTGTTAAAGCACTTAGCAGTAATGTTTTATGTGACATAGTATTTTATGCATTTTATCCCACAGTGCTGCTGAATTCTCGATTCTGATTGGTCAGAAGGTGTTGCTTAATTTTCTATAACAACAACTGTGACAGTAGTGCAGCTGCAAACTAAACTAAATTAAAAAATAAACTGATTAACTAAAAATAAAGAAAAACATATTCACTGATATGGTGAACTTTTCTTTGAGGAGATGTTTATTTAACATTTATGGAAGGAGTCTCCAGTGTCAGTGCTTTGTAACAGTCAAAGGTAAAGCTGCAACTTTAAGTTTTTCAACATGAGAATGCCTTCAGAACAGAGGAAAGTGAGGTCATGACTGTTTATAGCTGCTATAATGTACGTGATAACAGGAACTTACTTGTGTCACAGATGTTCCACAACATTAAATGTAATTATAAATGGATTAAATATATGATGTGTCATACTTTAATAGATGAAACAGTCAGCATTGGCTGTGGTATAAGAGGTGTGGTGTTACAGGAAAATAATCAGCAACGGGGTGGTTTGATGTATCCCGACACAAAGTGGAGTTATTGTTAACACCCTGATGAAACCTTATGAAACCCCCTCCCCAAAGACCCCTAATATACTAATATACTTTACTGGACAAATGCTTACATAATATCCTACATTACATTCATATCATTGACTCTTCTTCATCACCACTCCAGTATGAGTGTCTCGTATGCCTGTATAGATTTTTTTAATAAAATATATAAATATAAATCTACCGTATCTCACAACAGTACCTGTGTAATTTTGCTGTTTGATATGCAACTGTTTGTCAATGTCATGCAAGGTTTTTCTGAGTGTATGTCTGAGAATTTTGAACTAAAACTACATGAGCAAAAAATGATTATGGATTATGGTTATGATTGTGGTTGTGGAGAAATAAGCATACATGTATAGGTATGGGTGTTGTGATTGTTATTTAAGGCACAGATTAAGGTGTGTATTGGGAAGGCGGGTGGGCCAAGGGTTGGTGTATTTATTTCTTCTTATGATGTTAACGGAGAGAGCGAGGGAGTGGGAAGGATGGAGATCAAACTGATGGTGGATTGATGCTCCCTGTCTGTGCTGATCCAGGATCAGGTTTACATCTAAACCTTGATCACCAGTAGCCTGTTGTGGGTGCTGGGATTGTGTGATGAGAGATATGGATGCACAGAAATGATGTATTGAAGTGGTGTGTACGTGTGTGTGTGTGTGAGTGTGTGTCTGTGTGTGTGAATGTGTGTGTGTATCCTATGACAGTATTGTCTGCTGATTGAACAGCCAACCTAGTTCTTACAATGCCTCATTATAACGTAATACACACACCAACACAAATACATGCATGCAAGCCACACACACACACACACACACACATGGCTGGCTGGTTCTATCTCTAATCTCTCTCACTCTTTACACTGGGACCCTTGCTCAGCTGCAGGCAGCCAATAAAGGGCCTGAATGTAAATCTTCCTCATTATCATTATATGACTCTATATAAGATTAAAAAATATGACTGTGCTTGTTTAAGAGAGAGTAATTTTCTTTTTTCTTTTTTTTTTTTTGTAACAGGCTTTACAAAATGCTTTAATAAATTATTGGAATTTATCACCGCAGCTATTTGTGTGATTAATTTTATTTTAAAAAAACAAAACAAAAAAACAGGACTCACAGCCTGACAGAGACCACGATGACTGAACACTACGGTTGGAGTGTGTGCTAGTACATCTGTTATTATGAGTGTAATAACAGTGTATTATACAGGTTTGCACACCACATCCCTTAGTGTTCAAGTGATAATAGCAAAATGTAACTCTATTTTACAATGTCTACAATGGAAAAAAAAATAGAATATTAAATTAAATGAAAGGTAGGTATCAAAGTAAAACTCAAATGAACAAAGTTTTAAAGTAGAGAAGAAAAAAAATTAATACCCTTTCTGTCTTCAGAGCTGATTTAAATAATCCGGTTTATGATATATTACAAATAAAAGGATTCAAAAGCTTTTTAGAGGATGTAAAAGACCTGTAAAGATTTAGCAAAAAAGTTATTAAAAACATTTGAAGTGATATCATTTAGGATTTTGTCCAATATTAATGTCTTAATATGCCATATTTTGACCATTTCCCCCGAACATAGTTATGATAATCCGGTGTCACCCAGATGAGGATGGGTTTCCTTCTGAGTCTGATTCCTCTCAAGGTTTTCTCCTCATGATGTCTCAGGGAGTTTTTCCTCGCCACGTCGCCTCTGGCTTGCTCATTAGGGATAAATTCATACATTTACAATTTATTTTGATTTAATTTAATTTGAATGTGTTTATTTCTGTAAAGCTGCTTTGTGACAGTGTCCATTGTTAAAAGTGCCATACAAATAAAATTGAATTGAACTGAAATGAAATGAATAATGAAGGAACACTGATCAAATTGAACACAATTAATGTTTTGTTGGTTAAAATGAATTTTGATGGTCGTCTTCATTTTGTTCTGAGGGTATGTAAACTTTTGCACACAACTGAAATGTGTGATCACTTTAATAAGCTAGAAAACAGGACAGAAGTGAGCAGTGACTGTTAGACATGAATCACAGACAGCACTGTGAGGATGCTGCACCTTTTTAATGGATAAATAATAGATATTAGTTTACTGTGAACATTCCTAAAACATTCCTAAAACATTAATATCAGCAATAACATTAAGTAAACAAGAAAAATGTTCAAACTGTGCTCAGGCATTTGTGGTTATATGATACAATACCTAATCTTGGATGTGTTTATTGTGTTATTAATTTTAGCCTATTCAGTAAATTAATCAATTTCTATAATAATGATAGAAATATAATGATTGCTAAGCTTATAACAATTCCAGTCAAACATAATTCCTAAAACACACAAGCTGTAAAAGTGTGTTCACTTGCAGTTTAAACACTTTGCTAATCGTCTTTGTTGCTAATTACTGTGAGCCGCCATATTGGAAGGGGCGGAATTCAATCTAGTAGACTTTTGATTGAGCCTAGCTCCGGCAAATTTGTAGCTAAATGTAGGTCATTCTTAACTCCAGCATAAAGTCTCTTATAAAATAAAAACTCACCTACACTCTGGAGGTTTGTCCTAGGAAAAGGAATTTTTCCTGCTGCAAGTTGCAAAGTTGCCCCCTCCAAGATGGCGGAGCTATAGCTGTATCTAAGGTGTCCTTTTTAATATGGAGGCGAGAGTAGATCACGTGACGTGGTGCGCCTTTGCCCCGCCCCTCACTGAGCAAAAGCAAATCAGGCAGCGGTGTGTGGTTGCAGGTGTTTTTTTACTGAGCACGAAGTGTTTTATCACACAAAGCGCTGCTTCTGTACCGGAACATTCGTGGATTAAGTATTGTTTGTGGACAGTTTGTTATTTTAAAGAAGATAAACATGAATTTGGGGATCCGCATTTCTCTGTTTCTGCTGGTTTGTGGTTTGAGCTCGACCTTGGCGCAGTCTAACATAAGTAAGATAATACATATATATATATAAATAGTTCTTTATTTTTATTATATAATATAGATAACATGTTGTTTTTGTGTACGTTATTATTTAAACTGTACAGCTGTGCAATTAAGCAATTTTTTATATATTATAATCCATCTCAAGAGATCACCTTTTTTTTACTAAAATTATTCTAATATATCTAATTACATTATCTGATAATGGAGAGACATTACAATACAGTAACAAAAGTAATAAAAGTTTTGTTTTAAACAATTAGTTTTGATACATTCCATTCCATCATGAATGATCACCTGTTTTTTTTTTTAAAAAGTGATTTTTTTTTAATCTAATAACATTAACTGATAATGCACAGACATTACAAAACAGTAAACACTTTCAACAGCTGAATTGTATTTATAGCTGAATATAATTCAACTAGAATTATCATTATAATATTTTTAATTTGAACCATTTATTTTTATACAGAACATCATTTTTTCTAAAACTTTTTTTTTTAAATTTAATCATCTTACAAAACAGTAAAAACTCACATTACATAAATAATTCAGCGAGACGTTAAAGTCTCTTCAGTTCAGTGGTACGTCCTGTACATAAGATTTCACTTGAGATAAAAATGATCATTTTACTTCTTTTGTATATAATTTGCTTTAAACACATAGGCACATAATTAACGGATAAACTATATTTGTTCCTTTCGTGTGATCTGTTCTTCACAAAACCCTGACATCATGTTTGTTTTCATTTTAAAACCAAACCTGTTCGACTTTTCCAACCTAGAACAACCTGATATAAAATGCTGGACTAAAAAACGGAGTATCCAAAAACACTCTTATCCCAATTTGTGATTGTTTGAAAGCCTCTGTTTGTGCTGTACATCTGAATGTACCAACTCAGAGCTCAAATCCCTTCAGTCCTTCATCCTTTATTCCTAAGAGACCTCGTGCAATCGCTTGAGTGTGTTGGTAAAAGTAGGCCATGGAAACATCTGATCCCGCAGAGGTCCGTGTGTTAAACAGACCTACAACTGGGTTGAACCAAATGATTTCCTGGATTTCCAACTAAACATTTATCCCATCTTTCTTGCTGTTTTTCTTTCTCTAGCTTGTGAGAGCAAAAGCAAGACAAGCTGCGAGGAATGTTTGACTAATGTGTCGGTAAGCAAGGCCTTTTTTTTCTTTTTTTTGCTTTGCTTTGTCAAAATGTACTTTATTCAGAAATTACCAAAGTCTTTGGCATTGTTCAGTAATTATTTTAAAATATTTTTTATACAATTATTGAATTCTCGACTCTGATTGGTCAGAATGTGTTGATGAATTTTCTATAGCATCACTTGTGACTTTAAATTTTCCAACACAGGAATTTTTTATTTTTTTTTGTAACACAACAAGCTACATTTTCGTGTTATTCATTTCACAAAAAGAGAGAGAAAACAGAGGCTGGTGAGGGAACGACTGTCTATAGCTGCTTTAACATAAGTGATAATAGGAACTAACTTGTTTCATAGACTATCCACAACATTAGACATAACTATAAACGGATAAAAAGTACAACTTGTGGTTCTTTAGAAAAATCTTTGTATGTCATCGTTGACAGATTGCTGTGGAATAAACACGTGCTGTTATTGGAGAATTATCAGCTTCATCACGGATTATTTTCCTACAAAAGCACACCCCTAAAGTGTATTATTTCTTACTTAAAATTCTCTCATGTTAGTTGTAAAAGTTGCATTTTAATTTGAACTGATCTTTTCCAGTTGATTAGAAGATGTGTAATTATTTGCTCTCCTGCACAACTCTCCAAGCCGGAAGAATTTGTACATTTTATTAGTCATGGTTTTTACATTTGATATGTTATTAGTTATCGTTTGTATTTTCAGATCTCTCTTTCCACTCCACCTTCTATCCATGTTGTTTTAACCTGTCACTGAATCACAGTGTCGTATTTGCATGTGGACACAGTGGCACGTTGCCTCGCAGCTGTTCTGTACCACGTTCAGGAAGTGAAAAGAAGGGAGTCAGCCTGAGTACAACCAAGAAGAGAATAGGTCAGGGTTGCTTTAAATGACATGCTGGTAGAAAGAAATAAAAAAAAAGAAGGGAAAAAGAGAAGCAGGAGTGTGTAGGAGTTGAGGAATGGGGATCTGGTGTCTCAGGTGTTTTGTGTGTGTATGTGGTATCTTTTAATCACATTGTCACACCTGAGAAACAGGTCTGGGTAGTGTGTGTGTGTGTGTGTGTGTGTGTGTGTGTGTGTTTATGTATGTGTTTATTCTCTCTGTCTCTCTATCATTATGGAGTTGTCTTTCTGTCAAAACTGTGAAAACTGTATATTAATGCGATTGACATGATGAGATTGTAGTTTTATGAATTTCAAATCCATATTCAGATCTTAGTGAAGTTCAGTACACTGGATCTTTGAACAAATCACTGTTGAAGATTCTTTGCAATTATGAACTGATTATCTCTTCCCTCTTGTCCAAGTTTCGTTAGGAAAGAATCAGTTCTTCTTTTCCTGCTGAAGCTCTTGCATGAACTCAGTGTTTTCTACACAGATCCATTGTTCGTCCTACATGCTGCATAATACAGCGCTTAAAATGTGCTCGATTAAATGAAAAGTTCAAAAAAAGCAACATTAATGATGTTATGCAACACAGAATTCAGTTGTATGACCGAAAAGATTCCTAAAGTGACGAGTATTTTAGTACATAATAAAATATCAATGCTGTTATGTGCATTTATTGTACATAATCATAATCAATAACAATTCTACAACATCAAAAGAAATGGTACAAAAAATCCAAAAATGTCTTGTTTGAACCTCAGAAAAGAGTCGGAAATTTCTGTCTTGATGTAGTGACTAAAGTTTCATTAACACCCCTTACATAGAAAAAGAAATAGGAAAAAAAAAGAATTCCTGGCATTTAAATATTTCTAAAAGATTATTGAATCCAGTGAGTACGAGGCAAAGATTTGATTCATTTCAGTGTACTGACCCAAATGACTCAAATGAATCACTCGAAAAAATTAATCCTTATATTACTATTACACAATTTAAACACGGTTTAAACAGCTCACATGTGGAGGGGCGGGACCAAGCAGAGAGCTGATGGGGCGGGGCTAAAAGAAAAAGTTTCATGAGTTGCATGTAAAAAAATATATATATATCTGCATGTAAAATGTTTGCAGATTATGGATTTTTAAGTTTACAATTATGTTACCAGGACCAAGTAGCTTCCAAATCTCACCATCAGTAGTGTGTGTGGCGCTGGTACGAGTGTAAAGGCTGATTTATACTTGCTGTTAACTAGGTGTACATGTACTCAAGATGGCCGCTACTACTGAATAAACAAACTAACGTCGTTTATTTTGTACTACTCTAGAGTACTAACACTAACTGGTTTTTCTATTATAGTTTGTGTTTGAATTTTAAAAACCTACTTAAATTTACTGAAAGGTCTGTTTTGAACCAGTCTTCTGGATTTTCTAAATATTTTTGAATGCACGGTGAGGGTTTTTGATTTGAGTCACGCCCACTGCAGAAAGTTTTAAAGAGAAACGGAGCTCGTCAGTCTGTTTAACGTAACTGTGCATGAAATCGCTAAACACTTGGAAAGCAGTTGGACAGCTGATGTGCCTTCTAGTGGACACCGCTTTTAATCCTTCAGATGTACATAAGATACGCAGGCAAGTATGTGAGCAATTACGCTTGCGTAGCAGCTCCTCACGCGAACGTACGTATGATTAAAGTGACATATATTTGTGTTTTAACAGGTGCATCCCTGTTACTGCATGTTTTTAAACATTGAGTTCAACACTTTCTGCACTTTATTACCATATTCGAGTCTTCAGCTCATTTTTCATATACACAGTGTGTGTTAATCATTCTTTAACCTTCATCAGCGTCAGGTTCTGACCTCAGGAATGCTGTCGGTTGGATATTTTTGGCTTGTGGATTATTTACACCCTTTCATTGCTCAGAAATTCCAGTCATCCTGCTGCACCTGATATGCTCGTACCAGCACCACGCCCATTTCATTGTCTCTGCTGTTTGCATTGGTTCAATCCAAACATATAGCTGAGTAATTGAGTGGCCCAAGCACTTTAACCACTGAGCCTTCATCTGTGTTAATGTTTCAGTTTACATCCTCATTCCCTGTTTATAAAAACGCAAAGCGCAAAGTTTTTTCTTTTCCTCATTTTTTCTTTTTCTTCTTTTTTTTTTTTGCAAAACTGATTGATCAGATGGTAGACTGATGATGAGGGTGATATAGGGCAGGGTTGCCTAATGGTCAAAAAAATAAGGTCAATAAAAATTCAGGCTCTCTCAGATATAAGGAACATCTGGGTAAAATGCAGTTTGAATAACATCAGTTCATTATTATACATTATTATGCATATTGGGTGTATGCATATAACACACATAAATTATATCGTTATATAAAGTGTACAGATGTGAATGAGTAACAGCAATCACATAAAGTGCAAGTAGTCTACTACGCTCATAGTGTCATCATTTTACCTGTTAATTCACTTTATTTTACTTATAAACACAGCTCACACACATAATAGACTTTGCATTTACAGTTTGCATAAAAAAACTTGTTTGGATTCGATACAATTAATCTAAGGTATGCAAAATGTTTAACGTCTATTAAAATTACTCTGCAGTAGCAAAAAGATGACCCAATTATACACAGAAATCATGGACCTGGCACCCCTGATGTAGAACATACACTCTATGGCCAAAAGTTTATGGACACCTGACCATCACACCCATATGTGGTTCTTCCCCAAACTGTTCCCACAAAGTTGGAAGCACACAATTGTATAGAATCTTATTGTATGCTGTAGCTTTACAGTTTCCCTTCACTGGAACTAAGAGGCTGAAACCTGTTCCAGCATGACAATGCCCCTGAGCTCCATGAAGACATGGTGTGTGAAGGTTGGAGTGGAAGAACTCGAGTGTCCTGCACAGAGCCCTGACCTCAACCCCACTGAACACCTTTGGGATGAACTGGAACACCGACTGCACCCCAGACCTCCTCACCAACATCAGCGCCTGATCTCACTAATGCTCTTGTAGCTGAATGAACACAAATCCCCACAGCCACGC
>CM040455.1:32658829-32712490 GCA_022758105.1 Pangasianodon gigas | reverse complement strand
CATTATAACAGCCAAGGGGGAATAAATCTGGAATGAGATGTTCAACATGCACATATGGGTGTGATGGTCAGGTTTCCATATACTATTGGCTGTATAGTGTATAATAGACACAGACTCACCTCCTTAAATTCATAAAGGTGCCTACAGGTTTCCTAATTGTGTGATGCACACTTGATTGCTCAGTGCTCTAAACTGATGAAAGGTCTCTTTATCAGCTGACGAGTGAATTGAGGTGTGTTAAGAACGTCAACAAAAACAGTACAAGAGGAGGTGTGGCAGTCTGACACTGAGCTGTAATTAGACCTCTTAGGCATCACAGTTTAGGACATTTTAAACTCCTGTATGTCATTTGCCTTAAATGAAAACACTTGGAGTGAAAAACCCAAAATGAAACATGAGTCATAAACACAATTATGGAGATTTGCAGGGAATTATTCTTAAAGCCAGGGTTCATTTACACTTACTAGAAAACTACACAAATATAACACAGTTATTGGTGTTTTAAAGTAAGTCAGTGCTGACTTAGGAGACAATAGACCTAACAGATGATTAATAAAAAGAAAATAATCAAATAATTTGTCTTTTCTGTTGATTTTATGCCACTGTGTTAATAATAATAGTAATAATAATAATAATAATAATAATAATAATACACCTTATGAAACACAGCTTTTAACTATAAAATTGTACTTACTAAAAATTTACTCCATTATTTTAAATTATTTGCTCATATTGAGAAAAAGGGTGGGGCGCTTGTGTACTTTTCCATACAGAGGTTATACTTTTCCATCCAACTTTATTGTTTAAAATGAACAATAAAGATGTGTGTTTGAAAAAAAAAAGCTCTGTATCAACACTGAACTTAAATAATTAACTTAAGTTAACTTTCCTTTCAGCTTTTTAGCTTTCAGACTGGGAAAGATGGAAAGGAACTCATGAAAAATATAAAATAACTATTAATGTCTATTAAATAAGTCATTTAATAACAGTATAGAAAAAAAAATCGATCCTCAACCATGTCTGATTGAATGTACTGTTGACATCTGAGTGAAAAACGTTTTCCTTTTTTGACACACTGCTTTTTTTTTGGTATTTAAACCTGCGCCTCTTTAAAACTGTTTTAGAAGATGTTTTTAATAAATCAGACATAATTATTTCTAATTTACTCAAGCATCCCTACATGAACTGAGCACATACAGCATTTATTGTGTACTATTTGCTCTGAGAAGTAATTAGGCCAGTCCGAGTGTCTTATTTCTTTTTTCTTCTGTTCTCTTTTGCAGTGTCTGTGGTGTATAAAGACCGAGTCATGTTTGACATACCCTTACAGTACTATCCTGCCTCCCAACTCTCTGTGCCCGCTGAAAGATGCCCGCTGGGGACAGTGCATGAGTACGAGCCTAC
Organism: Pangasianodon gigas; assembly: GCA_022758105.1. Taxonomy (NCBI): domain Eukaryota; kingdom Metazoa; phylum Chordata; class Actinopteri; order Siluriformes; family Pangasiidae; genus Pangasianodon; species Pangasianodon gigas. The sequence goes on along the minus strand of CM040455.1, from coordinate 32,711,086 downwards.
GCAACACTGCACACTTTATACTTCACACACTGATAACAAAAGCCAAGTGCTGATAGCATTTTTGTTTTCCAGTGCAAACCAAACAGAAACCTCAGACTTGAGTATAAGTGTTTGTTCTGACTGCATGCATTTACGACAAAATGGAGACAAAGAAATGTACTTAATGCCAACATTACTGCGTTTGGTTTCATAAATGTGGTCAAACAGAATGTGTTAAGATATTAGTAGAGAAAAAAATCATAATGATACCAGTCAAAATGTTTGAATCTCTCTTTCTGAATGCGTAACGCTTCTAGATCTCATACATTGTCTTCAGTCTGGTCTGGAGACAGAGAAGCTCCTTTTAAACCTTTCAGACAATTTACAGTTTGGATTGTTGTCTCGTCCCAGTTCACACCCACATTTCATTTTTAACCTCATGCAATTCTTCTTATTTGTAGATAAAATTGAATAGAGATACATGTTACTATATTCCATTCAAAAATCATGAGGGGGCACTTTTTTTTGCACAGAGCTACAGTTGTATTTATAGTTAAGGAATTAAAATCCTATCATTATCTAATAAGCTAATTAGCTCACTTATAGACGCTAAGTGCTCTGCTTCTTATTGTACTCTTTATTTTCTTAATGACTCAGTAAACTTCCAGACTCTGATCATCACGCTGTCGGTGTTTGGCGCAGTCATCATCATCGCCTTCTTTATCTGCCTCTTCTGTTGCTGCAAGTGTGAGAACTGTGGGTAAGTTCACAAACGGCCTTTCTGACTCTCTTCAGGCAATGTAGACGTCTAGCATTAATGCGTGTGGTGCTATAAACTTACAGCAGTGACATGATTTTATTCACGTCACATTTTTAAAGGCATAGTCTGAGCAAGATCATATAGACAAAAGAGACATGGACATAATTTTGTCATGCTTTTGTCATTGTTTTTCATACCCCAAACTGTCCCGCCTCTTTCAGAAACTCCATCCAAGAGCGCAAAATGCAGCGGAAGGCAGACAAGAAGACATCTGCACAAGAGCAGCGGTAAATTTATTCATGAAGAAGATTCAGTCTTAGGGTGCTTTCACATATGCAGCGTTTAGTCTGTTTGAATTGAACCCTCGAGTGTTTTCATGCTCGCTCCGGTTCTTTAGGCAGTTAAGAGTAATCAGACTCCGGTGCGGACCAAAACAGCTAGTCTGAGAGCGTCGGAATGCAGTTGGGTTGTGGAGAGAAAGTAATTCGACTCTGAATCGACTCGTCTGCAGGAAGTGAATCAAACTTACCGTGCAGCATTTTTGTAGACTTGAGTTGCTAAACTGAGCCACAAGGTGCAAACTGAGCCAAAGGACAGAGCTGTAGAGCTGCAGAAATGTCATGTGTTCTGGAGATTTGAACAAATTTGAAAATAATTCCTGGATGTGAGACTGAGCATTGAACCATTTATTTAGTCCTGGCTTTGTATTCTCCATACTCTGCTGATTTCTGTGATTTCTACACAGCTTGTTTACGTTTTTCCATCATATTTTTACAAGGAAATTTTCAGCCCTATACACCCCTCAGATAACTTTTTTTTTTGCATTTTGGGTGTGTTTAATTATGTGCTGTGTGAAAACAAACCAAATAGCTAATGAAAGCATTCAGATTTGAACTCGAACAAATGGACTAAAAGGTGTGAAAGCACTCTTAGTTTGTTGAATTATAAGGTCCTGTCTGAATAATGAGCTAATTTTTTATATGATATTGAATTTATGTAAGAGGTTATACACCAAAATAGCTTAGAAATGTAAGAATATATATATATATATATATGTATTGTATAATGTTAGAAAGTATCGTCTTTGAGCACTTTGAGTGTCAAAACCTTTGGCTCAATAGCTTAAAATCACAAAGCTGTCAGACGGAATAACACACGACAGACAGAGCTGTCATACAAAACTAATGCAATAATCATGTGGCACGAGGCTGAAGCCGAGTGTTACTAACCCCCCTGAAGTGCATTGTTTTTGTATAACAGTACAGTCTGGAGTGTGTTATTACACCCACTTATACCACACCAATTTGCCAAAGATTACAACGTGTAATTTATTAATGAACAACACATTGTGCATTTTAACGTTTATCGTTAGATTTAATGTTGTGGAAGGTCCGAGAGACAAGTTAGTTCCTGGTCTTGCTTACGTTGTAGCTGTGATAAACAGTCGTTTCCTTCACCAGACTCTATCTCTCTCTCTCTCTCTCTCTCTCGCTGTCTCTCTCTCATACACACACACATAAACACAAGGGTTCAACCACGCTGTGGTATAAAACCTTCTTAACCTTTAGTGTCATTATGCTTCTTATGTTATGAAAACATTATGTGTCATTATGTTTGTTAATCTGATTTAACTTTTCCTCTGGATACTAGTTAGTCAATTATTTAACACACATAGAGATCAACTGACTGCCTTTTATATTGTTACATATAGAGTATCTTAAAGTTTTCTGTGTTCAAATGTTCATATTTATTGAAATACACACACACGCACACACACATGCGCACACACACACACAGACTGTTAGCCTCTTGGATACATATCTCAGAACAAAAGGTTGAGTTGAATGCCAGTGTCAAGTTGGACGTCATTAAAATTTTCCAGCACAAACCGGTTTGACAGTCATGCCTCCCTGAGAAATTGTGCATTTCTTCTGTGTGTGTGTGTGTGTGTGTGTTTACTAAAAGAATGCATTTTCTTAATTTACAGGAGAGCTGAGATGATGGCTAGACATGATGAGATTAGGCAGAAATATGGTAAGCACTTCACAGAGTTATGGTTCATGGTATGAACGCAGCATTAAAAGAATTCTCTTGCTGACACCAGCACTTCAGCAATCAGCACTCTGAAATCTGTGAACGTGAACGTCAGTTTGTCTAAAACCACATCCTATCCACTATATGGTGTATTTTGGGAGCCACAAAAATTTTGGCAGCCTGTAGTTTAGCGTCTAAATAATGTAGCAGGTATAGAATACCCATAATGCACTTTGCTCATAGAGAATAGGAAGTGCTCTTTTGTCTGAGGTAATGGGTGAATCACAAAAGTTTCATTGTTTTAATCACTCTTTGAAATGTAGGTGTGAAGAAAGCGTTTCTTTTACAGAGTAGAAGAAGCAAAATGTTTAAAACGTGTTTGTGGAAAAGGAAGCAGGAAGTCATAATGTGACATGGCAACTATTCAGTAAGAAATAAAACATTCTGTGTTGTGCTGTTACAGGAAAATAATTAACAACCGGGTGGTGTGATGAAGCGGAGTGACTGTTACCACACCAAAGTTGATTATTTTCCTATAACAGCACATCCTGAAGTGTTTTATTCCTTTTCTACGACAGCAATGTGTGCATGATTATAATATTGATTAAATTATAATATTATAATATAATGTAATAATATTATATTATAATAATATTGATTAGATTACAATATTGCTAATATTGATTAAATAGGATTATATATTTTGCTAAAGAATGACACGTGATACTTTTTCTCCATTTATAGTTACATTTATTGTTGTGGAACGTCTGTGAAACAAGTTAGTTTTTACGATTAGACATTTTGTTTCATTGTTATACTTACGGCCATTTTTTAAAAACGCTGATGGAAATCTCCTTCTTCTCATGCAGGTTTCCATTGTAAAAGTAAAGCTCAAAAAGCTGACCTTGAGTTGTGCTCATGTGTAAATATCTGCCTCTCTCTCTCTCTCTCTCTCTCTCTCTCTCAGGTCTCAGCAGAGGCAGCGCTTATGCCAAGTTTGACAATTCTGCTTAAAAAAAAGCCAGTGTTCCACATCTTGCCCTTGAGCCCTCAAAGCAATCACTGAACCTTTCCTGGCTTCTCCTTCAACCCAGTGCTGCACTTTAATGCTGTCTGATGATTTCCTTTAACTGATTTTTGATTGCTCAATAGCACAGCTTGCTGGACGATGCTAACTTCTGAACTTCTTCTCAATGTTCACTCCATACAAGCTTAATGTAAACATTAGAATTTATTTATGCCGGTCAAAATGAAAGTCATGTTTTTAATGTAAAAAAAAAAGAAGACTGTAGTACTGTTGTCATTTAACTGTTACTTGCAAAAAAAATAGAACAAAAGGAATTAAATTCTTTTTATACAAACATGTTTTATGTGTTTTTCCCTTGTTTGACTGTTGGACCAGTGGCATTGATGCTCTGTTTTTACATTCATTCATTCATTCACTCATCTTTGATAAGCACTTTATCCTGGTCGGAGTCTCGGTGGATCCGGAGCCTGTCCCGGGACCCCTGGAGCTCGAGAGGCTTCAAGCTACGCCGTCGTGTGTGTTATTTGTCATAACTTTTTATCTTTATTTTTTATATATATTAGAATAGATTAGATTCAACTTTATTTTCATTGTTCAAAGTACATATACAAAGCCAATGAAATGCAGTTAGCATCTAACCAGAAGTGCATTAGTGGCATATTTACAATAAATTACAAATATATATATATATATATATATATATATATATATATATATATATATATATATTGTGTGTGTGATACTGATATTTTGGAATAAGCTAATTAGCCTTCTAAAAAGTCACATGACTTAAATATGACTTCTGAGCACCCAATCATGTCCAATCCAGATGTGAGTTTCTGTAAGAGGTTTAAGACATTATTATAGTAGTCTAGTTCAAATAATTATAATTTCATAATTCAAGTTGAAAAGCTCATTAGAAAATTAGCATTCCAAGGTTGTTTTTTTTTTTTTTTTTTTGCAAAACATTTTTAACATGTACAAGATGGCTGCCAAATTTGAAATGCAAGTCCCCTTCCTCTTAAACACACACACCTCCACCAAAAGTCCCGCCCACAGAGTTTGATTGACAGGAGTATCTCTGACAATGAAAATTATCAAAGGCAAACAGGAATTTGAATTTATTTATTTAGTTATTTATTTATTTTTTGCATAGTTGAAGATTAGATTTTCTAGCTTTTCCCTTTCCTTTTTCTAGCTTTTTTTCAGTATGCATTTAATATTTTATTATGATAATTTAATGTATTTTTTAACATCAAACTGACTTTATTTTTGCATTTTAACTAACAATTGGACATTTTCTATACAAAAAAAAAAATACAATTAAAATCTAATTCTCATCAATTTTACAGCACTCACGAGGGAAACACACCGGAAACAAAATGAACTCCATGGGGTTTTTTTTCTGGCCTCAGTCTGGGCGGCGCTTGTTCTGCGCGAGCCCGGCGCGTTTGAATCAGAAAAAAAAAAAAAAAAAAAAAAAAAAAAGCGCGCACTAGTGACGCGCGCTCCCGCGAGGTTCGGGCCACGTGACCCGGCGACGTCCAATCACGTCCGGAGGAGGTAAAGAGTGGCGCGTTCTCGTGGCGGCTGGCGAGGACAGGCAGTTGTAGAGAGCGCATCTTGTGTAAATTAAAACAAATCCATTCTTTTTGGCAAAAATGTCCGAGGATAAGCCTAAGGTGAGTTTTGCATTATTTTTTGGAAAAGAGAGAAGTGTGATGGAGGATGTTGCAGGCTGCAGTGTGAGTTTATTGCGGATGGTTTTGCGCAGCCTCGCGCTACACGGCAGATTGCGCATTTTGTGCGGGAGAAATGGACGCCGGCGTGCAATCATTGTATTTTTCCGCTCTTTCTTCTCATCTACACGTTTAATCCGCGTGTGTGTGACTTTAAAAATGTCGCCTTGTGAGAGGATTCGAGGCGACTTTGATTAAAACTGTGATGTTGTTTGCTTCTGGCGCGATTTTCCCCCCAATCCGCCGTCTTTCCTTTGCGGGTTTTCTTCCTTTGTGAAAGCGAAGTGGCGCTTCTCGGCCACGTTACGCAAGTGGCGTAAAAAATGCCGCAAGCACGAGAGCGCGATTGGTTGCGCGATAACGAGCCGAGAATCGGCGGATTTCAGAAGATCTCCCCGTTTAACGCCTCACCGAGCGCGTGTTTAGTCTGTATATCCGCCTGAAACGTGCAGCACGAGCGGGTTGTTTAACAGCGGTCGCTGCTGCTGCGCCAGTCGAGGTGCGAAAATGGCGCAGCGTACTCTACGCAAACAGCGCATGGCTTCAACAACACGATGATGGATGCCTGCATGTTTATCGCGACATGTGCCCGGTGTGGCGGGGTTGTTGTTTTTGGGAACTAATTTAAAAATCGTTGACATTATTAACGTAAGCGCTTCCAACTTAAGCTGATGAGAATTTTTTACGTATCTTACGTAAAAAAAAACCGTATGCACGAAAAACCAGCACGCGCATAACAAGCCAGAACCCCCCCCCCATCCCCCCAATCCCCCCTCCCCAATCAGAAATCAACAAAATGTTCTCCAGGCCTGATTCAGGATGTAAATACAACATGTTGCTTGAACTACAGCTCCATAGAAAGCTTGTGCATGCATTCGTAGGCCATGATGTCATTGCTTTAGGGTTTATATTGTGTGTGTTGTGTGTTTTTTTTTTTTCTTTAGGAGGGAGTGAAGACAGAGAATGATCACATCAACCTGAAGGTGGCTGGACAGGACGGCTCTGTGGTCCAGTTTAAAATTAAGAGGCACACACCGCTCAGCAAGTTAATGAAAGCGTACTGCGAAAGACAGGCGAGTGCCTCGCAGTGCTTCTCTGTTCGCGTTAATAGCAGAATGAGATAAGATATAGTTTTAGTTTCACTTCGATATGCTCGCTGAAAAAAAAAAACGGTACTGAACCTTTACCCTTCCTTGTTGCTCGAGTGTATCTGTGCATCATTCACCTGGAAATGTGGATATAGCATTCCTTAAAAAAAAAAAAAAAAAGATTTATAGTACATAATTAGACTGTAATTAGTTTTAAACCTTTAAAGGTGCACTGTGTACATCTTTCTAAAGAAAAGATATATACTAAAGGAGTACTGCAGATGTACCCTTAAAAGTACCACCACAGCAATGAGGAAATTTACAACTTAGTACCCTTTTTTTCCTCACAATGTACTTTTCCAGAACGATCGAACCTGGAACAACACACACTAAAAATTGCTGGGTGGAAAATTTGGGTTAATTTGGAAAACCTAGCTTTGGGTCCGGTATGGACTTAACCCAGCCGTGTTGTTTTACCCCAGCAGGGTGGGTTGGGACTTTATTTTATTTATTTATGAATTTATTCGTTCCGATTTGTGGGTAAAATAACGACATTTCTGATCTGTGGACTCCAGTGCTAGTTGATAATCCGAGATAACGTTACAGAGGAGATGCGAGGTAGCTTTTAACTAGCTAGAAGTAACTTTTAAAGTTTTTGTAGCAGCCTAATATTAGGTAGCTAAATGTTAACTGTAAATAGTTATGTAAGAATTTAAACTAATCTTTCTTACAGAATGTTTTTCTTACAATAATGCTAATTTGACTTATTTACTTATCTTTCCAGTAAGCCAACTTCATCCTCGCAAACAATGTTAGCTAGCGAACTTCTCGTCAGCAGGCTAATATTTCATGCTGTGAAGCCAAGCTACATGTTCAAGTTATTTCCTACATATTGTCTAGTTTTTACAGAAATATAATTTCGAAAGGAATTAGTTAGGTGCGAACAAAAGCTTAAGTTTCTTGCAGTTCCAGCTGATTTCTGTTACTTCAGACTTTTTCTGGTTTCTGCTCTGTGGAAAATTCCAGAAACTGACTCCTGATGCGTTCCCAACGCAGCATCAGCTACTAGATTCCCTGGACCTCCACCCTTAACATCAGTACTGGTTTTGCACTTATACTGTTCTTATGCTGTTTTTTTTGCAGGGATTGTCGATAAGACAGATTAGGTTTAGGTTTGATGGACAGCCGATAAACGAGACGGATACACCAGCACAGGTGAGCGTATGACCCTCATCTACCCCTGCGTTCACACCAGCGAGCAACAAAGCGACGGTCTTTTTCTATATACGCCATTTCAGCTACAGCGCAACAGTTGGATTTAGATTTTCTGAAATATGACACGATAAAGCAACAAATCCAAATGATTGGCTCAAGTGATTCCTCGGACCAACGCTACAGCATGTATGGTCTGACGTTTCTTCAGGTCCCATTCACAACTTTGGTTCCTGACTGCAGCTAGTTCCCATTTACTGTTTTGTCTCGCAAAAGTGGAAGAAAAATCTATTATGGTTTCATTTCATCCTGTCATTTAGAAACTCTCATTGAATGTGAATAGAGGCATTACAAAGAAAAATAAAGCTCGGAAGGAAGTAGCTTGCTTTGCTAATCTGCCAGCGGAGCTAGTACGCAGCTGAGCATAATGTAAATCAAACTTAAATGCATTTTAAACAAAAGCGGTGTGTAGGCTAAACATTTTGGCTACATTCTCATTGTGACTTGTCGCTTGCTAGTGTGAACGTAGAGAAAGGTTTCTTGTAACGAGTTGTCCGTTAGTTGTTAATATTGATGGTGGTTAGTTATCCTTGAGGAGATGCATTCATGTGTTTGCATGGGTTTTGAACAAATCCCAATTATCTGTGCTAGCATACTAGCCACAGTATTCGGTGTAGCAGTATAGCAGCTACGTGGTAATGTTAGCATTATTAAATTAAACCTTTAAATAAATCTACATTAGATAGCCTTTCCATAACCAAGAGTGAAAATATTACTGTCTTAACAAAACTTTTTCTTGTTTTGGCAGTTGGAAATGGAAGACGAGGACACTATCGACGTATTTCAACAACAAACAGGCGGCCATCGCTAAACCCTCTCCTCCACACAGCGGGGCTCTGCCTCGGCTGTTTTATTTGACTCGATCCCCAAAATGTTTAACTGTGCTGTTTATTTACTCCTTTTTGTCATGTTGGTTTGGATGTCCTCCCTAGTTTTCATAGGGTTGGGCTCTCATTCTTTCTTTTTTTTTTTCCCCCCTCTCCCAATATTTAAAGATAAATGAGGTAACGGGGCTAAGAGGCGAGTCCAAGATGGCTGCCGTAAGGTTCAAAATGGCTGCCGCTGTATGAACAGAAGGCCCATTTTCTTGAGAAAGCCAAGCCCTGAGTTTCCTGTCCTGATAAATAAAACAGTTCATTCCCATTATCAGTATGAAACCTGCCAAATTATGAGGAGACCTGATTTGTTTTTTGTTTTTTTTCTTTTTCTCTGTCTTGTGCAGCTTTAATTCTATTTTTAATCCATGTCATGTTTGTTAGCTGAAAGGACGCCTATCCAGCCTTGTTATTTGGTCCAACTGCAGAGATTAAAGGGAACTTCGGTCTCTTCTCGGACCAAATCCCAAATATGTCCCGGATTAGTCCAGGTTTTTATTATAAATCTCATAAGTCCTTATTTTCCCCCATCATCTCTCATCTTTCAAAGGCAACAAGTCATCACTCTCTCTGCTCTGTGACTGCCGTCTGTCACCCCGAAGAGGCGTAGTCTTATTCGTCCCCCGTACAGTCTGGCGTCCATAAGGGTTGGGACTGAATCAGCGTCCATGTGGTCTCATTTTTTTCTGTACTGATTTGTACATTATTTGTTGTCCTTTACTACTGTATACAATAAATATAGTTTGGTACTCAGATTTCCTGCCAGTGTTTTCTGTCTGTGTCTAAATCTTGTGTGAATACACAAATTAATAATACACAAATACTCAAGTAGATTATTGTCCAAAAAATGTTTAATATTTTACATATACAGATAAAAAAATCCATACAAACCAACTTCAGGAGAACTTTCAATACATAAGCAAATATAAAACAGCACATGTATAAATAAATGCAAAGGTACCTGAACTTTGAACTTTGCATAGTGTCTTAATGTTTTTAAGTAGCTTCTCTATTGAGTTACAGTTACAGAGAGCTGTTATTATTATATATTATACAAAATATTACATTTGATGGATTTAAAAAAAAAAAACCTGAAGTGCAAAATTGTTAAAATTGAAGAAAAATCAAGTGTCATGTAGCCCATTTTCTCGATAGCTACTATTTGTAATCATTAAATAAGGTAAGATCTGGATTTGCAGTATTTGTTATAAAAAGTCTTTTTTTTTTTTGTGAAATCTTCATTGAACTTTTTATGTGTTTACTTTGCTAGAAATAAACAAGCACCACAACATAGTTGGACTTCCAGACTGTGTTTCTCCTAGACGCCCTCATAAAAACACTGAAATGGCTTCCGAGTGGGAGAGCCTCAATATAGAGCCACTTTGGAGAGCATTTTCTGCGGATGGAGTGCTTGCAGCACTGTCAGTAAACTCGTTTCCCCCAAGCTTCTCCTACACAGAAGTAGCCCCGGTAATCTGTATGTTCCCTTCATGAAGTGTAGGAGTGCTTTGCTTCATTCACATTCTTGATGTATTGGAAATCTTTCGGTGATTTGGCGTAGCTAGGACCAGACACAGTGCCACTTGTCTCTTGTTATGTACAGTTATTTACACATCATTTCCTCCAGCTCAAGTCTCATCAGCTCATAAGATGAGACGAAACAAGCAAAGAACTGAGAGATCTTCCAGTTCCAAAGGGTTACTACATACAGAACTGTATGCCCTCGAGCATGTTAACCTGAGTATACAAGTTTTCAGCTTAGCTTCATTGAGTAATACATGACTGATGTTGTAAAAACAAAAAACCATGCTTGGCATTTCTGGAAATCATTACCCTTCTTATTTACTGAAGCACCATGTTGCTTTTATAGCTTTTCTTTCTTTCTGTGTTATGACACTGGCCAGCAGGGGGATGCCTCTTGGTGTGACTGATGCTTGAAGTCCACCACAAGGTTGCGCCAGCGGGCTACAAAACCAGTTCAGAGCACAGCTTTAGGGCGTGCGTTTACACCAACCCAGCTTCTCTGCACATCCGATAAAACTGGCCTCTCTGTGAAATCAGGTTAGCGGGGGAGTCCATCTCCATTATGTGCCCTTTGTCCATTACAAGAACCCTGCAAAGGAGCAATACAACGTGATTAATTCCTGGTTTTGCATCTTCTTTTTTCTAATGTATTACTACCTCTAGTTTCAACCAGATGCCCTGGAGAGCTTTCTAAAAAAATAATAATCGAATAGCACACATCCTATTCGTATCTGTATTTATATCTGTTTAGAACATGTTATCTGTTCATTGTGAATATTGTATTCCTATTCGGTTACATCGCTACAAGCTACATACTGTGAACACTTACTTGGTGTAGTCCATGATGGTGTTGAGTCTGTGTGCAATGGTGAGCACCGTGCAGTCCTCAAACTGGCTGCGGATGGTGGACTGGATTAGCGTGTCTGTTTCCAGGTCCACTGCCGCCGTGGCTTCGTCCAGAACCAGAATCTTCGTCTTCCGGAGGAGAGCCCTCGCCAAACATACTAGCTGCCTCTGGCCAAGACTGTAGGACAAGAAAATAGTGATCCTCTAAAATTCATGTAACCACCAACGGCCAATAGAGATATAAATACATTAGCAATATGGAATGTTAAAAGGCCAATAAATAGTATCGTAGATATTTAGCATCATTCAATCGCTAGATGGTGTTAAAGAAGCTCAATGTTCTCACCTAAGGTTTTCTCCTCCTTCGGAGCACTCGTAATTTAGTTTATCAGGCAGCCCGGAGACAAAGTGCTTCAGATGCGCCAGTTCTAAGGCGCTCCACACTTCCTCATCCGAGTAGGCGTCAAATGGGTCCAGATTCATACGCAAGGATCCGGAAAACAGCACTGGATCCTGTAGGAACATGTGAGAGAACCAACCAGAGGAGACTTTTAGAAGCCTTTCAGATATAATGCTTACTGCTAAAGCTAATTTCATATCTCAATGTTTATGCTATTTTTTAAATTACACTAGGTACCTTTTTTTGTTTTTAAGTAACAAGACTCTCACCTGTGGAATGATAGTGATGCGGGATCTCAGATCATGAAGTCCAAGCTTAGCAATATTCACCCCATCTATGTAAATCTCTCCTTTCGCCGCCTCCAAGATGCGGAAAATTCCCAGGGCCAGTGATGATTTCCCTGCACCGGTCCTTCCCACAATGCCGATCTGAAAGCATAGCAGGGCAATTTAATGATTAAAAAAAATCACATGTTGTAAATGATGCATTAAACTGAGCAGTATTTTGGTATGATGTATGATGAATTAACAATCCTTTTTTTTACCTTCTCTTTTTCTTGGATATGTAGTGAGATCCCTTTCAAAGCAAACTCAAGACCTTTACGGTACTGCAGCCCATAATCCTGGAACTCTATGGTTCCTGTTTGAGGCCAAGCAAGTGGGAGTGAAATGTCTTCTGAGCTCCATGCAGCCTGCGAAGAGAAAATATAGAATGCTTTTCTCCCCATTTATGGACAAATATGATTCAAAAACCTGTTTCGATTTTAGGCCAGAGGTCATCTGTATTCATTTACACATGTATCAGATTACAGATTTGACTTTTGGAATAAAACACTTTGTGCTATAATAGGAAAATAATCAGAAACAGGGTGGTCCTATAACTTATGTTATAGCAGCTATAAACAGCCATTCCTTCACTAGTCTTTCTAGTTTTCTCTCTCTCTCTTAAAGTTAATACACAAAAAAGGAGGGGAAAAGGGAAATAGTAAAATCTTTTGTCCTAAAGGCTTTCCCATGTCTGAAGACTTAAAAAAGGTTACAGCTTTACTTCTGACTGTTACAAAACGCTGACACTGGAGACTACTTTCATAAACGTTAAATAAATGTCTCCTTACAGAATGTCATGATTACATGGTTTTTTCTAAACTGATTATGTGGAGCATCTGTCATGCAAGTTCCTGTGACTTCACTGATACTACAGAAATGATAAAACAGTTTTAATTAATATAAACCTGTGATTTGTAGCCAGAACTACCATCAGAGCTGATGTTATAAAAAAAAAAAAAAATCAACCAATCCGAATCGAGAATTCACTAGCCCCGGGGTGTAAAACTGTATAAATATATACACAGATGAACCGGCCCACATTGTTCAGTGTTTGCTCACCTCTTTGGGCGTGTCTGCGTACTCTTTCACTCTCTCAACTGACACTATGTTGTTCTCCACATCTGTCCATGACCGCACAATCCAACTGAGGATGCCTGTCACCTGAAACATAAACATAAAGCTTAGTTCAAATCTGTACTGGAAGTTTGGGATCTGAATAAGCCTGGACTAACCCTTTCAGTTTCCTTGACATCTCGAAAAGCCCACAAATGTAGACATATTCAAACAGGTAGTGCTTTTGCAAGATGGTAGGATTTTCTTTGAGGTTAGACAGCATATAAGACACAACATTGCAAAAGCGGAAAGAAGATAAGAAAGAAGGATATAGTGACAGCTCCAGGAGATAATGTTGGGATTCCATGGTCGGGATTGCAAACATTCAGTAATAACTCTCACCTGGAGGGAGTGAGACACAGCCAGGCCGACAATCCCAGGACTCAGAGTGTCTTTGCCCATCACAGAGAGAATGGCAGCAGCGAGAACAACACCATTACCCAGGAACTCCAGGTTCACAGCCAGCCACCTGCAGAGGAGCAAATAAACACTTGCCAACTCCACAGATCCCACAGGGTTTTTTTTTAACAAGTCTTGTTTGAATGAAAGCGATGTTATCAGCTGTGACGTTTGCAAAGAAAGGGTATAAAGAAAGGGTATAATCCCAGTCTGTTAACACTGTTGACCTCTACAAGACCTCTGTAGCTTTTTTTCTGAAACTGGTTTCAAATGTCTGTGTGCAACGTTTGCAAACAAATGGCAGCCTATGCTTTCAGAAGGTCACTTTGTTATTCCATACTGCTACCTTGGCATTTTTTAACAACACTGTAACCTCAGAATGTCATGCTGCTGGTGAGAGCAAGAGCATAGCATAGGAAGGAAATGTGTAATGCATTTGTTTATATCACTCTGGAAGAAGTAGATACATTTGAGACAGGATGCAGTCCAAGGATAGCATTTCAGGGTCAAGAGTCTTGCTCAGTGGCTCAACAGTGGTTCTCTTGCAGTACTTGGTTTTGACCCTTCTAATTACTAGTTAACCACTAATTTGTATCCAAAGACTTTTTTTTTTGACCAAAACCAAAGTGTGGCAGAATCCATTCCAAGAATGCGTACATCAGAACTGCTGAAGGTTAATGGCTAAATTAAAGAGCCCAACAGTGGAAACTCTAAGGTCATTTTCACACTTGTGGGTTTTTCTGGACTCTGGGCTGTTTGCTCAGAGAGTTCATATGGTTCATATTTACATATGGTTCACAACAGTGTAAAAGCTGTTTTCAAGCCTGAAAGCAGTCCAGAAAACCAATCCCTGGTTCTCAAATGGTGGTCTGGGGCTTTAACTGAACCATGGTGCAGTCTGCAAAGGTGTGGAAGCTATCTGCTTTCAGCACTGCATGCCCAGTAACATGATTGGTTCAACTTGTCACATTACTTCCTGTTTCTACTTTTGAGATGCTGGTGAAAGGGTTGTTATTGTCAGAGCATGGTGCCTGAGTATTGGTACCACAGGAAAATAATAATAAAAAAAAACAGCAAATGAACCTTGTGCCTACCGTTTTGCAAATCTGTGTGCACAAAGGTTTGAGCTATACTTCTAGGTGAAAGCAAACCTCCCCCAAACAAGCTCAGAATCGGTCCTGGGTGCAGACTCATGTATTTGGACCAAGTGTGAAAACGTCTTTAGATTTGAACCTTTATAACATTGTGATCATTACGCCTGAACTTTACCCACTGAGCAACCTGTGACCATCAAGTAAGGGCAAGAAGCCAAATGGTTAAATGTCTGATTATGTAAGGAACCAGCTTTGAACAGCAGGGTGTGTTACCTGGTTGCTACAAATCGGGGGAAGTAGGCGGTCTGGTTGTGATCCACCCTCTGATTGGCCTGCAGAATGAAGCGTGGTTGCTCACCAAAGGCCCGGATCACACTGGTGCCTTGCACCGTCTCGTTAAAGTGGGTGTAGATGGGAGAGCGACTCACGGACTCCAAACGCCTAAGCTGGCATGATGTGGCCACATAGAAACTCTTCAGCCAGCAAGTGAGAGAGATTAAAAAAAAAAGTCAATACCCAGGCAACAGAATCCAACATTCCTGATGGTAAAAAAAGTCCAATCTGAACAGCACAATGCGTTTTTGTTTACCTGCACAAAGGCGTAGAGCAGTGCCAGAGGAAGAATGATGACTGCGGCGAAAGGTGTGGCAAGCAGCACTATGATGCACACCTCCATCAGCTTGAAGACATAGCCCAACATCATCTTAAGGCCATCAGGTATCATGCAGTCGATGGCATCGATTTCCTTGGCGAAGCGATTTAGCAGATTGCCGCTGGGAGTGGACTCGAAGAAGGACATGGGCGAGTGGAGCACGTTCTTCAGCAGGTCCAGGTGCAACTGGCGAGAAGCGATGATTCCCCCAATAGAGATGGCCACTGTGGTGCCAAAAATGGCTGTGCCTGAAATAAAAAATAGTGGGGTTTTTTACATGGCAAAACATGAAGGATATAGTATAACAAGACTGGATTTGTGGGTTAGCAAGCTAAGTTCCAGCTGATAGTAGAGTTGAATAAAGGTATTTTTGGTTCAGGCTGCTTATTCACCAGCAAGTCAAGGCAACTGGACTTGTGTTAAATTCTCAAAGATGTTTCACCACTCATCTGAATACTAATAAAGCCCACTGATTTCACTGGTTGACTGATTACTGGTAGTTTAAAATTTTGGAATTGTGCGTAGGACTGGGCAGTATCCACTCATCAATTACCTTGTGCAAACCCGAGAGCTCCATAGACTCCCAGCTTCATGTCGGTGTTGAGCTGTGTACCGTTGATAATGGGCTCATCAGCCCACATGCTGAGCCAATAGTTGTATGCCAGAGAAGCTCCCTGCTGAAAGGCGTACAGGAAGAGAATGGGCACGATCAGAGCCAAACCGATGGTGCGGAAGTACTCGACATACATCTCCAGTTTCACCTGGAAAGGTAGATGGAGACAGAAATCTGAGCAATGCCCATATAATAAGATCGAATACAGCAACACAGCATTGTTCATTGGTTATCTTGCTGAAAGCTGAAAGGTTTTAGTCTTAACTGTAATTCTATCCTTAGACTACATGACAAACTCACCCTGCCTATCCGAGCCTTGTCCACTTCAGTCAGTTTCCCCAGGTCTTCCGGAATTTGCTCCTGCTCAATATCAGGGTCTACACTCTGAATAGTGACACTGTTTGTGTCACCACTGAGGCAAAGAGAAGGAGGGTTAGTGAAGGCAAATGGTTCTTTCACCTAATGAATCCTAATAAATATCTTTCAATGA
Organism: Pangasianodon gigas; assembly: GCA_022758105.1. NCBI lineage: Eukaryota > Metazoa > Chordata > Actinopteri > Siluriformes > Pangasiidae > Pangasianodon > Pangasianodon gigas. The sequence continues at coordinate 32,694,855 of CM040455.1, read as the reverse complement.
GATACTAATGCAGGGGTTTCCAGTTTTATCTGCAAGATTGGACGCCTTTGTACTAGTATTTCTTTGGGTATACTCACCCAATAAGTTGCTCCTGAGAGAGGTCCCTGGAGAATGGCATGAAATCTGTTACACTGAGCCTTGAGCAGGACTTTCTGGAGCCTGAAACAAAAAAACAAGTTTTTCATTTGACATCAAAATTAATAGCTGGGCAATTTGACTAGGGGTTAATAAGACCATCCAAAAGGGATGCATCAATACTATTTTACTATTACCGGTATTGGTATCGATGCAACCCTACTCTTCAAACCTGACGAGGTATTTTTGCTTAACACATTTAAAAAAAAAAAGATAGTAGTCTGGACATATTGAAAGTGTTTGATGTACCTCTCTGTGTGGAGCACTCCTTCCTCTCAGAGCTAGCGAAAGTGTGGATGAACTCTGCGAAGGCTCCATTACGATTCAGCAGCTCCTGGTAGGAGCCGCTCTCCGTGATCTCTCCCTCAACCAGCACCAGGATCAGATCGGCCTGAGGCAGGAAGCTTGTCCCGTGGGTCACCAGGATGCGAGTCTGCCAAAAGTAGAACAATGTAAACCTTCATAGAAAACTGCACTGCCAGCCAAGTGTTCAGGGATAATTTTTAGAAGTGTGTTTGAGCATTTTTTGCATACAGTGTGTTATGTCTGACTCCATGCCAAATCCAACGTATGTGAAAAGCTCAAACACTAGCACACATTTGCTCACATATAGTTGTCACGTTCACTGATGTTAAAATGGTGTTATTTCAATTCTCTCTTTGCTCTGTTAAAGAAAGTGCTTTCATTCACCTTGTCTCTCAGCACACCCTTGGGCCCGATGACCTTATCAAAGATGTGCTGACCCACATGGGCATCCACAGCAGAGAGAGGATCATCCAGCAAATAGATATCAGCTTTCCTGTAGACTGCACGAGCCAGACTCACCCTCTGCTTCTGACCTCCAGACAGGTTCAAACCCTGCGAACAATTTAGGAATTTTAAAACACACTCGCAAAAAATAGTTCTGAAATATAAGTTTGGGAGAAGGACAACGCCTTCTTCATAGTTAACTTCCTATAAATTCCCATCCCTCTTTCTCCACTAGTGACGACGTTTCCCCACTGTCTACCCCCAGTATTCAACACCTCCTACCCAAGAGTCTTCTCTGGACAGACCTGTTTATAAAGCGCAAAGCAGAAGCCGTCCTGAACCCCAAGTTCTCAGAGTTCTCCCCACATTTTACAGTTCCACAATCACTCAAGCAGTTTAGTTGAGGGGGTATTCTGCACTTGCAAACTGACTATTTCACTGCAGGGAGCTAGATTTTCTCCAGGTACTATAATATCTTGGAGGTCAAATTATATGAGCTGTGTTCTGAAAAATAAAAATCTTAGCAGAAAGTCACTCTTAGAAGGAAAAGGGTTTCTCAAGGGTTCTTTGGATGTGTAAGCAATTCACACAAAGTTTAAACTGTTTAAACAAATCTATAACCCTTAATGGTTCTTTGGTTTATTTCTCTGCTGAACCTGCAAATAGGGTTTCAAGTAGAATTTTTTTTTACTTAAAAACACTTAACTATCCAAAGAACCCATGAGGAACCCTCAGTGATGAGCAAGTTTATAAGTTTTCTTCTATGAGCAGAGTTCATGAGCACCTTCTCGCCGATCTCAGTGGCGTCTCCTGCTGGCAGGATGTCGAGGTCAGGCAGCAGAGCGCAGGCCTCCACCACACGCTGGTACCAGCTCTTCTTCTTCTCCCTACCAAACAAGATGTTGTCCTGCAGTGTAGCATTTTGAATCCAGGCCTGCTGAGGGACGTAAGCCACCGATCCCTACAAACCCATTAACAGACTCTAAGATACACCAAGATGTAATCAGAATTATGAAAACTTTAACATATTTTATAATTCATCTATTTTTACCTTGATGGAAACACTACCACTTCTTCTCTCCGTCTCTCCAAGCATAGCAGAGAGCAAGGATGACTTCCCGCTGCCAACATGGCCAACAACTGCAACCAATGCACCACGAGGAACTCTCACACTGATCCTACAAATACCACAAATATAGTTACACACTGCTGCTAATTACAATAGGATAATTCATTCATTAAACCTATACCACAGCACTATGACAGCAGTTCTAACAGTATTTCGAGCTGCAAGGCAAATCACAGGTTTATATTAATGTGCTTGTTCTAGGAATGTGTATGGAAGAGAACGTGTAAGGAGATATTTAACATTTAACATTTAATTTCACATTTTAGGAAGGAGTCTCCAGTGTTGCCATTTTAAAAGTCAAAGGTAAAGTTGTTTAAAACTTTTCTGACACAGGAAAGTCTTCAGGACTGAAGGCTTTGTGGTTTCTCAGCTGCATTTTTTTGTCTTATTAACTTCCAGAGAGAGAGAAAATAGAGGTTGGTAAAGGAACAAATGTTTATAGCTGCTATAATGTAGGAGATAACATGAAGTTTCATGGATGTTCCACAACATTAAGTGTAGCTATAAATGGATAAAAAGTGTGAGGTGCCATTGTGTAATAAATAAAAATTTGTAATTTGTAACAAATTGCTGTGGTATAAGGGGAATAAAACACTTTAGGATGTGCTGTTATTGGAAAATAATCCACTTCTCGGTGGTTAAGTTAACTCCATATTATTGATTATTTCCTACATCATCACGCCACTGAGTGTTTTATTCTTTACATATCCTATCGTTGTACCTTTTCAGACAAGGAGGACCATCTTTAGACCAACTGAAAGTCCCGTTCTCAACCACGACACCTTCTTCATCTGAGTGAAAAAACAGAGAGAGAAAGAAAGGAGGGAAACATGAACAGCAAGTCCTCTATAATACACCGCCTGGTGTTTACACAGTAGCAGTTCCCCACACATGTGCAGGGCATACATGTACATGCTGTTCTAGTGTATGGGAACCATTAAAGTGAGAGCAGAGGACTGCCTATGAAAGTAAACTTCCTCTCTGGCAGCTTGTGGAATCAAAGCCTCTCCTTAATTACGCACAGTCTAATTAGCATCATCTTCAAAATAGCAGTTTTCACGAGCTGTCTGCAAATGCGCTGACAGTTTGCTGGGCCAAAATGTGTTTGTGTTTCATGAAAATAGAAGGCTGTGTTGAAACCACAGTCTAGCATGGGCTGCTGCATTGCATCTCTAATTGCTCTCTCTCTCTCTCTCTCTCTCTCTCTCTCTTTAGCTCTTCCAATAGGAACAGGAACTGAAGCAAGGCTGCCATGGAATTCAGCAGCTGTTGACGATCTGTTGCACATCCGTTCAGAATTTGCCAAACTAAACGCTTTGTGTGCATATTATAGCACCTTAATATAAATATATAGTATTATACAACTCACCTGACTTAAAAGCATCTCTGGACACGTTGTCTGGTTTTAGCTCTTCTTGGCACAAATATTTCCCCAAACGCTTGAGTGAGACAACAGCCTGCGAAATAAAAAACACATCTGAAGATAAGGATCTGATATAAAATGTGTGGAGTAGAGGATCCAGACACTTTTATCGGTAGAGATGGTGGTACCTGCATGGTGGTGCTCATGGCAAAAGGAAGTTGGCTCAGAGGAGTCTTTAGGATATTGATGAGTGCCATGGAGACAAAAATCTTCTGAGCGTCCAACACATTCTTGTCATCTATGAGTACATACACGCCAAACATGGCGAAGGCGATCTGAGCATGGAGGGGAAAAAAACGCTTGGTTATACTGTATTGCTGCTGAAATTCAGAGTGACGTCTCCAAAATGGTGGATGCTAGAGTTATTATGTCTGCTACACACCAGGAAGGACGAAGAGTTGAAGGAAGCGATGGAGATGGAGTAGAGGATTTGGGACTTCTTCAAGGCTCTAAGCTCTTTTTCTCTGTAACCCAAGACCTGCTCAAGGAAAGCCTTTTCCCAGGCGTAGAACTTCAGGATCTTTATGCCGTTCAGGATTTCGTTCATGAGCTTGATTCGGCCATCCATGAACTTCATCTGGATCTCCTGTAATTTCAAAAATGATGGTTGGGGATTACAGTGCTAACATAATGTTGAGGTTGCAGTCTGAGTCTTTATAGAGTAAGTCAGCAAGTATATGGTGTCAAAGTCAGTGGGAATGATGGTAATGACGAATGTGGAAAAAAGTTCCGGTCTGTTTAAATATTTAAATGTCCACCATTTAATCACAGAAAGTCTTGGGTTTGGTTTTACCGCATTCCCTGGTTTTTATATAAATACAGTATATATGTCAATTATCACAGGCGAACCTGCAGTTATGACGTGATATTTCTAGAAAACTGGGTCAGCCAGTGTCTCGCAACTCAGCAGGTCCAGACATACGGACATACCAGATACGGGCCAAGGTTACAACCAAAGTTCTACGACTTCAACTTTGCCCGAGGGTGCGAGCATCTGCTGTTTTCAAAAGGAGGAATAAAATATTGCCACTTGTTGCACTGTGGTTGTCTCCCGTCTATGGACATGTAGAGACATCAAAGGAACGAGGAGCTTGAATCCGAGCCACACACCCACACTCTGCTCTGTGCTCACTGTGCTATCTGAACCAGCTGTGGCGCTTTAACATTGACCCTTTGTCTGGTCTGGGATTATGGTTAGGGGACGTGAAATTAGTTAAAATAAGTGCATGCTTTGCTTTGTCTTTCATTCACCTGAGCGCAGCGGGTCCCAGAGGACAAACCCTGGTACCAAAAGTGTCTGATTTATTAAAGTTTTTGGCACAGTGTCTAGCAGACGACAGCTTGAGGCAAAACTGTTTATTGCTGACCGCGTGATACTGAAGTTATATAAACATTTAACTAGTTTAAATATCTTGCAACCGCAGTCCTTCCTTTTTTGACCTGTTTACCCAAAAGGCTTTATTTTATTTTATTTTATTTTATTAGTCCAGCATCTTTGCTACAGCACCTGCAGTTTGCTTCTCTTCTTGGCGATAAATCCGTTCAGAGGGAAGATGAGAAAGACCGTGGTGATGCCAGCCAGAGCAGATGGTCCCAGGTGCTGATACAGGAACAGTGTAAGAAATTAAAGTTCATGATTACAAATCTAGGTCAAAAATTAACACATTTGTGGTGAAAATAAAAACCTCTTGAGAAGCTCACCTGCCAGAGAAAGAAGAGGCAGAGGGCAATTTCTATGGGAGCGAGCCACACGGCATTGAAGTACACGACAAAATCCATGAGCTTTTGGGTGTCAGCCGAGACCAGATTCACAATCTCTCCTACAGTACACGTCCTCCGTGCCGCACTGTTTATCACCAGAGACTACAGAGAGGCAGACAGACAGAAAAGCGATCACTCAGGAAGCCCGATGTGACCCTGGTCAGAATTTTATCATACAGTGACCTTAGTACTAATATGCTCATTCTTATACATTAGTGTTTCTATACTAACAACTTCAACAACAACTACGGCTGATGCTTCACATAATCTAAACCTAATAATAAACTGATTAAAAAATGTGTTGGTACTTGGGGAAGGAGTCTCGAGTGTCAGTGCTTTGTAATGGTCAGTAGGATTTCCGCCACGGGAAAGTCTTCAGAATTGATAACTGTTTCAGAGGACGGTTTGTAACGGAGAATAGTAACATGGCAAGCTGTTTTTTTTAAATATATTATTAACTTCAAGAGAAAAAAAATGGAGATTATGGTGAGGGAACAACTTTTTATAGAGGCTAAAATGTAAAACAGAAACTAACTTGTTTCGAGGATATTCCACAACATTAAAATGTAACTATAAACGGTTAAAAGCACAAAGTGCCATTCATTGGTAAATTTAAAATTGCAATCATTGGCAAATCACTGTGGTATAAGGGATCATTTTCCTATAACACCACGCCCTGTTGTGTTTTATTCTCTACCTGTTATTAATTCTTCTCCCAGATGCTGTACTGTATACTGTGCGGTATACTGTAATTGTGTTACACCACATCAGGCATAGGGTTAAATCTCAGTCACTGTAATTGTTAACTAAGTTTACGATGCTAAATTTACAGGCAAGATCTTGTCAAAAATGGCTACTCTACAAATTTTACCAGCTATTTTTGCTACTACAAACTACTTTCTCTTCAGCTTAGGCGTAAACTTAGAGCATGTGTTTACAGAGTCTGGCTTAAAAAAAAAATCAGATGCAAATTCAGTGCTGCCAAAGAAGCTTCTACCTTCCTGTAGACGAGGCCCATGACGGCCGTCTTGACTCTCATGCCCACGGTGAAGCAGGAGTACATGTACTGGTGGTTAAAGAGGGACTGCAGGCAGGAAAGGAGGAACATGAGCGTGGCGTAGAAATATCCTTTCCACAGCGGAGCGTCCTCCTCCCTCATAAAGCCCAACAGCAGACTGTGAGGATAAAGACAGGAAGAACACATATTAGGGGTTAAAACCTGAGGCAGTTCATACATGTAGGTCTGCTCTAGTAAACGCAAAGGGGGTCCTGGTCATGAATTAAAAATAATATATTAGAAAAAACATGAATATACAGTAGGCAAATCTACTCATTATGAGGTTATAGATATGATACATTTTGCAGTGTTTGGGATTAAGTTGATTGAGACCTTCGGTTTATTTGAGCTCCTGGGCTATAATGTGAGGAAAATGTAAATCACAGCACAGCGTATTTCAGGTAATAATACTAACTCTGTAATAAAGTTTCACAACTCTTTCATCTTCAAATAAAAATGTTTTTGTATAGATTATACAGCTGATCATTAAAGCTAAATTCAGCTAGTTTTAAAGCCTTTCCAAATCATGTATCCTTAGCAGAAAAGAATCTGAACGTATTTCTATTTCATTTTGATGTCAAAATAGAGATAAACAAGGGTTTGAAAGATCTAGCAACCAAATAGTTAGCTAAATTAAGCCTTTAAGACAGAGCCTGTTGTTGAAAACAACACTGTTTTTCATGAGATTAATGTTAAGAACTTAAAATAACAAATCTCAAATTATACGGTATTAAAAGACACCACAAAGAGGCTTCCCCACCACAGTTTAACCCCTGAATGAGGCAGGTTGAATATTTATCTTTGACCCTTGTTTAAGAAAACAAAACATTTAAGCACACTTTGAGCAAAGTGTCAGCTTTCCATCTAACAAAAATGAAGAACAGTAGGATGATTGTTGAAGTGGTAGGAAAGGAAAAAGCTCAACAAAGCTTATCTTTGGCCAGAGCAAAGTGCAGACTAAGCGAAAAAGGTCAGGATTCTATATCAAGAAAGTAATTCTCGGTGAAAAGTGTTTGGTTAATTACTCTACTCCCAGCAAGAGCTTCACTGAGTTGAGAGTTAACGCCACAACACAGTTAATTAAAGACAATGCATTCTTAGAAACTTAGCATTCCTTGCCATCAGCTGGCCCTATCTAAATTCCAGACACAATCACTTTAGGTCTTTAATGCGAGTAAAAAGGGCAACGTTTACTGCCGTAGTTTGCTGGTGGTTGTCTCATACTTCTGGTTGGCTGGCTGACTCTCCTGCCACGGCCGCTTTTCGACCACAACCTCAGCAGTTCCGCTTCAGCTTCACTGGAACAGACGCGTCCACACCGGGCACAGGGCTGTGGTGACTAGTTCTGACCAGCGTTCAGACTCTAAGCCATAATTGCCCCTCTGTGGGCATAAACAACCCAATCTCTCCCTGGCTATCCTGACACCGACCAACTGAGCACCTGCTACAAACTGTGACTTCCTGTTTTTCTGAGATATCATGAACCGTACGATGGACACCGAAAAACATTTAGAAATGTGTCTTTGAACCATCAGGAGACAGTTTATTTCAGAGTCTGTGTTTATGTAATGAGGAGAATTTTCATAAACTTGCCTCCACGTGCCAAAGTTCATGAACTTAGAAAGAACCAGACTGGACCAGATTGTGTCTCTTGGTTTGATGGATGTCCTGCGTGCTTACCTGAGGACTTGTGGAATGGCAAACATGAAAGCATCATGGACCACAAGGCACAGCGTTCCAGACAGGAAGTAGGGCCCGAAGTTGCGAGCGAGCGTCCGTAAAAGACAGAAGCCTGAGCTCTGTTCCTTCTGCAGCTTCCTCAGGAGCTGGGCCTGATCTGGCAAGCGGGTTCCCAACACCACACTGCTGCTGAGCTGCTTCTCCTGCCTAGTGATGAAACAAAAAACATTAGACATTAATAAGGATGAGAGTTTAACCAACTCATATAGTTCTTCGCTTGTTTAAAAAACTTATATGTGCTGAGGAAAAGCCTTCAGCGTACACACAAAGCTCTGCATCTTTTATGTTTTTAATTAAAAACAGGGTTAGCTTGGCTGCAGTATGCGTCGGCCTTTCACAGGTCGTAAAAGGCAATTGACCTCTCGCATATGAAGCTTTTGAAGAAGTTCCAATTGACTCAACACTACAACGTATCTTCAAAACAGAATGAAATTAACAAGCTGGCACTTGTGTCGATGGTGTCTGTGCTGCAGTTTGATCCATTTGCAGCTGCTGTAGTGGGCATCGTTCAGATAGAGATTTGATTGGTCTGATTATATCCGAGTCAAAACAACAAAAGGAACCACAATACTTGCCTAAATGTCACATATTAAGGATTTTAGCTAAAACGAAACCAGAAGCAGCAGTGTGTCATCTCATGGTGGATAAATCTTAACACACTGATATGAAATACATTAAATACGTCACTGTAAGTGCATCTTATTAAGCAGACATCGCCCAGAAACCCTAACTGACCCTAATTTGTTAAACGTGAGAAAATATCTCTACTGGGACTGAATGGGAATATGAGTATGAATATAGATGGGATTATAGACAAGATTCATACTGCTGCAGTTTGGTGCGTTCCTTGGTCCATTCCTCTTCCAGATCCGAGAGGATTTTATGTGACGTGTCCTCCTCACGCAGGCACCACAGATCTTCTGCCTGTAGAGGGGTGCGGTACCCTTTAACAACCAACCTACAGAAACACAAACACACATACACACTTACATATGCACAAAAATGCTTACAGATTAGGCTTTCTATTACAGTGCAAAGGATACTCCTACTGTACTCCTATTCTGCAATTTATATACAGAAATTCTAATAAGTTAAAGATGAAATGTGACTGGATCCTGCACAAAAAACTCCATAGTCAAGGCAGAAAAATACGACTAAAACACAATGGGGAGTTGTAGGAAACTAATCAACATTAGGGTGGAGTGATGCAGCCAGATATGAAGCGGATTCACAGTTACCACCCCAAAGTTGATTATTTTCCAGTAACAGCCTGTTCCAAAGTGCTTTAATCTTCTTATACCACAGAAATTTGCCAATGATTACAATTATTATTTATTACAGAACAATGTGACACTTTTTATCCATTTATAGTTACATTTAACATATTGGAATGTCTGCAAAACAAGTTAATTCCTGTTATAACTTGTGTTACAGCAGATATAAACAGTCATTCCCTCACCAGCCTCCCTTCTCTCTCTCTCTCTCTCTTTAATAAGACAAAGAAATGCAGGTTGTCATGTTATCGAGAAACCTCTGACTGTTACAAAGCACTGACACTAGAGACTCCTTCCATAAATGCTAAATAAGTAAATAATCTCCATATCAATGATTACAGTTTAAGTTTATAAATACTTTTTATATGGAGCGTCCGCTGTGTAAGTCCCTGTTTAAGTTGTTACTACAGAAACAATAACGCATTAGAAAGAGTGCATTAATATATACCTGTGATTTTATAGCTACAGAGCTGCTGTTATATAAAATTAATCAACACCTTCTGACCAATCAGAACTGAGAATTCAACAGCGCAGGGGTCTAAGAGCTTTTATTTGATATCTATAACTGAAGGTGTTACTTCTACCTTTCTTGTTCACATGTGTATGTGTGTTCACTCTTTCTTTAAATGAATAAAAAGTTGATTTGACACAAAACAAATATCCAAAAGATGCAAATTAGGAAGAGGTTGTCTTACTTACCCGCTGAACCACCAGAAGAGCATCTTCGACAAAAATGACGCATCCTGGACAGGGCACGCATTCTGAAATAAAAAACAAATGACCAGGTTTATAAGTTGAAGTATTTGTTATGTCTGGTATACTGTATATTGTAGATGTATTGTGGTGTATATTATACATGTCATATCAATTAATATGGTTTAGATAAATAATAAAGATCTGTTATGAAAGTATTTTTAGCGAGTACAGGTTTTACAGTATCGCTTTCTTGGATAGCAAGGCTCGGTGAAAAAAAAAAGCATCTGGCCACAGCGCGCTGAGAGTAAACAGAGAATCAGTGAGAGTGTCTGTGTGAGTAAGTGACAGAGTGTGTGTGTGTGTGTGTGTGAGAGAGAGAGAATATGTGAGACTGGCATGGGCCAAATTACTACACATTTCCACCCACAGCTGACCTCAGCTCTGCCCCTGTCCCCATCCACCCAAACACAGGCACACACACACACACACGCGCACGTTTCTTCACCGGAGGTCTCACTCAGTGGCATGCTGTGAATAACTCAGGAAGTGACTGAGCCAGGAGAGGAGCATGGGGTGTGGCACCCATGTCTGTGGCTTCAACTTCATTACACACACACACACACTAAAACAGGGCATGTTTATTGCCCATTATCTCATCATTCTCATTGTTCACATTCTAGAGAGCATGAAGACGTGAAATAGATGTAAACAGATATTAGTGAGGTAAAAAATTACAAATACTGTGGTCATACAGAAGACATCAAAGTTAATATGGAGCAAAAAAAAAAGACCAACATTGGCCTAAAATAAAAGTGGACTTGGACTGATCAGCCTTTTTTAATGGGTCCAGTTTATTTTTTTAAACTTCTAAAGACATTCTGTCGTGTATTTTGTGTTGTGTGTGTGGCCTTGCATGTATTTTTCATAGTAAACACCAAGATATTGGGTTCTCTGAGCTGCAGTCTTGGGCTAAAATGGGTAGATATCATTATCAAGGCAGGAGGGCCTCGCTCCTAAAGATGACTCACCAGTTAACCGATCTTCAAAACATCTCCTTGAAGCAATCATGAGCTCTCACTAATGACAAGGCATCACTTGCGAGGCACGTGTCCTCTGCTGGTGGGGTGTGGTCTTATATTCCTTAAATCTGACTAAATGACATGTTGGCTACCTTCTGTCTTTCTGTTTCATTTTGTCTTGTACACTCTTACCTGGAGGACGGCTTTGCCTGGAGGAGCCTGATCTGCGAAACAACTGAGGAAGAGCTGCGCCAGTTGGAGGGCGAAGTGCGAGAAAAAGGCCAAGTAGTGCACAACGTCAGGAGTGAGACCCTGTAAGAAAAACAGGAGGGTGTTAGAGAGACGGAGAGATGGAGACAGACCGAGATATTGTACTCTATGACCGTGCATCGCATTGTACTCTATGACCTATAATAGTGGCTTCCCATCATTTCTTTCTCGCCCTGTAGCCACAGACTTCCCAAGACACATTATTTTATGGTCTGCAAAGATATCTAAACAATCAAACCTCATTCCTATACATAATATTGTGCCATTCTATGGTATACTAAACGTGAATTCATACATATTTATGAAGGTCTTTGCAATAAGAGCTCAAAACCTGCATTCCAAAGTAGGGCTGAAATAAACTGAAGCTTGTTAAAAACTGCGAGCAATGCAGCATACTGAACGCATTCCTACAATGATGTAGTCTTGATTCTTGATTGGTCAGAAGGTGTTGATTAATTTTCTATAACAACAGCTTGGACAGTAGTTCCAGCTAATCGGTTCATATTAACATGATCATTCTAATATGTTATCGCTTCTAAAGTAACAATTCACGCAGGGACGGGTACGGCAGATGCTCCACATAAACTGATTTTTTTTTTTAAAAAACATGTTTTCTGTTTTCATACATTTAAAATTTATGGAAGGAGTCTCCAGTGTCAGCACTTTGTAACAGTCAGAGGTAGGTTTTCCACCATGGGAAATTCACAGCATGCTATTTTATTAGCTTAAAAAGGGCTGGCAAGGGAATGAGGAAATGAAAGGTACATGTTAATTTGTTTCATGGAAGTTCCACAACATTAAATAGTACAACATTATGTTCTTTAATAAATAAAATTTTAAAATAATTGTAATAGTTGGAAAATTGCTGTGCAATAAGAGGAATGAAACACTTCAGGACATGCTGTTACAAGAAAATAATCAGCTTCAGGATGGCAACTGTAACGCTGCTTCATCACAACTCCATGTCATTGATTATTTTCCCAAAGTGTTTTACTCCCTGCTTGCATAAGGCAGACTGTTGAGACTGTAGGCTTGCTCGATAGTGCAGGCTGATGGGCGTGCTCCTGGCATTAATGATACCATAAAGCTTATTTTGAACAGTTAAGGCAAATCATGGTGAAAACCAGAGTCTTTAATGGTCTGCTTTATATAAATGAATTACGCATGAAAAGAATAGTAAACACAAGGAGTCACGCTACGGTCTGGAAATGCATAGATTGCGTTCCCGGAAGCCAGTGGCCTCCGTTTGTGGTCGAGCAGCCCAAATAAGTGTGTTATTTACCAACTCCATATGCCAGTCATATGCGATTCTAAACACATAGTCAGAAAGAGGTGAGCCTGTGCCATGTTGTGTGAGGTCCGGGCTGCACTTTGCACTGGATTTGTGAAACAGCAATCCGAGAGTAAACATCTTGCCTGGGCTGAGTGCGCACCATGCCAAGATACGACTATATTCTTCCCCCCGCCACAGAACAAAACAGGGTCAGCCTTGGTTTGAGCGGTCGCAAAATATAGTTCAGTCAAACTGTCTGCTTCTTTTTTTTTCACTCTCGTGCAAGCATAAAGTCAGCTTTAAGCAAGGCAGTGAGAAAAAAACACGTATCTCTCTTACCAATATTTTTTTTTTTTTTTTTGCAAAACTGCAAGCTCAGGTTTAGAAAGCAATCAAAGCTTTATTGGGATATTTTCACTGGAATACGACTGAGACTTTATGACAAATGCTCATTATTTGGAAAGATGTAATTTGACATGGTTAAGGTCCCAGTAGCACGATATCAAAAATATTCACATTGCACTACGTAAAATGGCAGCGCTGAATCTTTAACCGCACATTCCTACGCACAAATCTGACATTCTGTCCATGAAAAGAGAGTGAGCATTTAATCAGATGTATGTTAACACATTCTGAGCAATCATTCCGAATTTCACACTATCACATTTTATGTACTTGACTTCAGTTCATATATTCATATGACAAACCATAACAAACAAAAAAAAAGTCTCCATAAGAATAGCCACAAAAATGCTCTGGGAAAAGTAACTCTGGAATGTGTCAAATTTAGGGCAAAACCATGTGCACATGCATGCATGTGTGTTTTTCTCATTGTTTGTACATGTGTGTATGTACATACGTGTGTGAGGGTTTGTATACAGGTGTATGTGTTATCTTTCTGGGTTTTAGGACAGGACCGTGAAATGGATGCCCCAGATTGGGGGTGCGTGTCATTTCTCTCACCTGTTCGACGGCCAGCTGGATCTTGGCCCTCAGAGGAATGAGAGAACACACCACGCTGAGCAGCCAGTACAGGAAGAGCACTACAGAGGAACGGCAGCCTCGCACTCGCTCCCACTGGATGATACACACCGCTAACACCTGGCAAACACAGCACTGAGCTTTATTGACCGGACCAGACTCATGTTCTGCATCCTGTGTGGAATTACTGTAAATGTGATGACAGCAGAATGACTATGTGCTTTGAATGTAAATGGGTAAAAAAAAAAAAACAAGAGTCATGAGCAAAGGTGGAAAAAAAGACAGAAAGTTTGGGTCTGAAGTCAAAACACTGACTAACACAATTAAAAAGTGGAGAGCCAAAATCATACATGAGTGAAATTTGAAAAGCGTCCACACTTTTAAATGTGCTCAAGTATTTAGATAAGTAAAAGGAAATTACAAGTCAGGATGTCTTTTCTTCTCAACATGTCGTATGACTCAACTTGTAGAAAAAGTTATTAAGGTGAAGGTTAGAGTCAGGGCTGGAGTTAGCATTCGTGTCCTTTAACCTAAAGTGATTTGATTCATATTAATTCAAGAAAAATCTTACACATATTCTTACACTCATTCATTTGAATTTGTACAAATTAATGTCAAAGCTTGATGTTAACTGATTGTTCATACAAATTGGTATGGATGTGATTGGATGTTTTAAATATGTAAGGAATAAAACCTCACAGCATCCTAGTATAGGAAATTAATCAACAACGGGGTGATGCGGTGTTACTGTCACCATAATGAATTTGATCATTTTCCTTTAACATCCTGAAGTGTTTTATTCCTCTTATACCACAGCAAGTTGACCACGATTGTGATTTTGCTGAAGGTTGATCAGCGAGAGACTAGAGTTAGATCAACTTACTAGATGTACTTGTTCCAGTGGAAAAAAGGGAGTAAAATGTGTTTAAAACAGGGATACCGAATCAATTTTTCAGTCCGTGTTCTTTTAAACTGTGTAAAAACTGTAACGTGTACATTTATTATGACCAAGGCTCGGGTCAGATCCTCATATAAATAAAGCAGAGTCTGTATTTCTGCTTGGCCAGTCGTGCTGGGTTTATAATGGGATTTCTCCCGTCTACCACGACAGCTGGTTCATGAAAAACCTCCCTAATAAACCAAATGTACAACAAGGCCATCGTCGATTCTGCGTTTCGCCTTTAATTCTCTTTCTTTTCTTTGTCCAAAAAGCTTTCGACACTCTCCATCTCAGAAAAACACAGGCTGATGTTAGGTCGGTCTCATCTCATCCCAAATGTCCTGTGGTGTGTCGGGAATATGTTTTCATGGTCTTATGTTTTCAGAGCATCTCCTAGGCAGTGGAAAACACCAGATTACGTAAAGCATGGTTAAAAATCAGGCTTCAAGCTATTCCTAATGATGCCTCCTCCAAATCTAAACTGCAGCGTTTTCCAAACCAAACCAAAGTCTCCCAACCTCAGGGTAATGAAGTAAAGTGTTTCAGAGAATCTCTTAATCACTTGGTGTGGACTGAACTCTTCAAATACATCTCACTTTATCTTACAAACAGTAGGTATGTGTATGATCAAAAACATGCTAATGGGTGTTTATGTTTTTTCCCCGTCGTAGCTGCCTTGTAATGGGGTTAGTAATGGCCCCTTCTCTGGAGTGTGGGAGGAAGCTAAAGCATCAGTTAAACCTCAGACTCAGTGCCTACCTAGTAATCAGAAAGGGGAAGTGCTGAGTGAGGTTGTTCTGAGATCTGCATTGCTTGGCTCCTGAATAGAGCTGGTGATGCACTGACAGGTCTGCTCATGGGAAGAAGGAAAAGATGAGGCTCACTTAACCACTCAGACTTGGTGGTGCACCAGAACATGCCTTGATTAGTCTGATCTTTGGGTTTGTGTGGGGATTTTTAGTGGATAAGCTCTGTCTGCAGTAGAGGGCATGTCTTTGGGTCCATATGGACATAAACAGACCTGCACTGAGTGGCTTCACAACCACTGATGTGAATGTGTGCGTGCCTTTGCATTCATATATTGAAATCGTAAAGTAGGAGCAAGGAAATCATTATATGACGTTATATGCATTTTTCCCTCTAGATTTTGTTAGCAAGATAATAAACATAACCAGATAGCTAACGTTCATAATTCGTACTGCTAACACTAGCTACTGGCTTTTAAATGTTCATAATCATCACTAATATCATTATTTTGCTAGCTAAGATGAACTAACCCTGACAGGATTTCTGAAAAGATTTCACTGTTAATGCTAGTCAGATGGTATTTTAAGATATTTTAAGAAGCCTCTTTTAGTGTGATTATAAAACGTTTCCTAATCAGTAATGTTTAAATGGCATTTGAGTTATCAAGGTAACAGATAATGTTAGAAAATATTGACAAAAATAATAACTGCAGGAGTGGATGAGATTGGGATTGGGATTTGCTTACAGAAAAAAAATACACTTTACATGTGATCACGTGAAAAACATGCGAAGGTGCATTCCACCATGTATTCCCTGAAACTGCATGTGATCACATTTAAAAATGAATTATGTGAGAAATCATGGGAGAAAATCACGTCTGAAAAATCCAGATGAAACGACATGCCCTACATGTGGAAAATTAAGATTAGTGTGAGAAATGTGTGAAACATGTGAAGTGTAAATTTCACATGTGAATTATTTCATTATGTACATGTGAAGTTCATGTGACTTTTCTGTCAATTTAAGTTTAAATCCCATTTTGTGCTCGCTCCTTGAACAAGATTGTTAACCTTCGTGCTCAGCTTTACACTACCCATCATGTATTTCTATCTGGATCTGCTTCTCGGGATATTTTTATGTCAAAATGTATAGCGCCTATACAAGTGGTAAAAAAAGCAAGCTCAGCAAAAAAAGAGTATTTCAAGGATTTAAAGGCAATATTTGTGCACATAGTTAATAAGTCACCCAACTACGAGCAAATTCTTTTGACCTATATCCCTGAGCGTGACTACATTTTCAGCTATTTGCTTTACTATTTATACAGTTGAGATTATGATCGTTTGATGGGTGAGTATTCACTGGAAAAAAAAGACCCTGTTTATCTCTTTTACTCTTTTTCCCAGAGCTCAGGTCAGTGTTGACTTAGGTGTCTGAAGTGACCACAGATAGGGCGAGAGTCTAGTCTGGATGCAAAAGGGGGAAAAAAATCCCTCAGCAGTGAAAACTTGTGGCCTTGTGTTTTGTGCACCCACTTCGCTAACCTACACAGTTCAAACTCGTGTTTAAAGTCACCCACTGTGAGATAAATATGTCTGTGTCTGTGCTGGTCAGGTTACAGCTTACGTAGCAGTGTGTGGTTATGAAAGCTATCTTTGATCTTTTACTTGATAACAATATTTTCTGTATTTTTACCTCAGGAACACAGCTGAGTTAGCTTAGCTAGCGAGGCTTTTTTTTTTAAAATCCAGATGTTATTAAATGAGTCTAGAAATACTCTAAAACCCATTTCACAACTAAAAATTAATCTTCACTTGCCTGTGCCAAAAGACTTACCTCAGAGAAACTATCCCAAACCTTCACAAAGCAGTTAAAGCTGTACATTTTCCCCATATATTCTTAGCCAGTTAGCTAAAATAAGCAGATAGCTAACTTCCATATATGACCATAATCTTCACTGGTAACACTATCCAGCTAAGCTAAGATGTGCTAACATGACAAGACTTGATATTTTTAAGTGATATTTATAAATGACTTTTAAACGTGCATTTATTTTCCCAGATCTTCCTCAGATTTTGTTAGCCAGATAGCTAACATGAGATGACCAGATTTCTGAGAAGTTTTTTTAATTTGTATTTATAAGTGTCCATAATTTGCACTGTTAATGCTAACTACTGGGTATTTTTTACCTTTGGAAAACAGCTGAGTTAGCTTAGCTAGCAAGGATTTTTCTCTCATGTAAATCTCATTATAGGAGTCTAGAAACACTGTAAACCCTCTTTCACAGCTAAAAATGAGTCTTCTGCTGTCTGGGTTAAAAAGCTTACCTCACAGAAAAGTCATACAAATAAATGATTGTAAAATTGTGCAAAATGTACACAAAGCAGCTAGTTAGCTAGCTACCATACTGATATATTAGCCTTAGACAGACAATAGATTTTGCTGCAGCGTTTGCCATTTATAAAAGTTATTGATAACAGATATTTTAAGTGATAGTGTATGTTCAAATAGGATTGAAAAGGAGCAAGGGCTGTTTTACAAAATTATTATTCTTGTCAGTTTTTCAAAAACACCACCACCCCTGAAATCCAGCTTAAAAAAAAAAAAAGCCCTAGATGTTTTTTTCTGTGTTTGATTTACAGTTCATCCTTTCCATGCCATCATTCCTGGCAGTGGTTAAGACTGGTGGTCTAACATATCATTTATGGCATGTTAACACTCCAGTGTAATGGAATATATGTTACCACAGTGAGGCTGCGTATGACCGAGGCCAGGAGAAAGATGAAGTGGCGGTGGATCTCTTGATTTCGCTCCAACAGGATGTAGAAGAATTCAACAAAGCCAAAGGAAGCCAAGAAGAAGCCCAGCAACTATAGGAGACAGATATGAACGGAAATCAGACCTGGGTGAGAAACTCATCTGACTCATTCTTCCGGAAATTACTTTGGTCACTCAGTACACTGCAGGAGTTACGTATTATGTCTGGAAGGATGGTTTTTGTAGGCGGCAGTGGTGCCATTTAACCCTTTCAGAGGTATACTGTAAACTTTCCCTGCTGGAACTGCAAATTCCTGTAAACCAAAAGCTTAAAAAAGGGTTCCTCAAGGGTGTTTTGGGTTTAGCTTCCTAGGTCGAACCCTCTTTGAAAGGAAAACCCTCTACTGGAAATTTTCTACAGACAATCTTTAAAGGTTTTCCCAGAAGGACATACTAAAGAACCCTTAAGGCAGGGGTGTCCAGTCTTATCCACAAAGGGGCTTCACAAGGGGATCAGACTGCAGGTTATCTTTACAAATAATCAGGAGCCACACCCGATAGTCAGTTGAAGGCCAACTGGTTAAACAGGTGGAATCAGACCTGCTTCTGACAGGTTGGAATGAAAACCTGCAGCCATGCTGGCCTTTTGCAGATAAGATCGGACACCCCTGCCTTAAGGGTTCTAGTTTTACTTGTTGATCTAAGACATGAGAAACACCTACGATGTCTAAAATTTGGTTATAATTATTTAGAATTATTATTTATATTATTTATATTATATTAAACAGACATAATTATTTTTTCTTCAACAATGAATAAACAGTTACTCATAAACTGAGCATATATGGTAGCTATGTGAAAATCAGTGTATCACCAAGCAAACCCAAACAAACACCAGTGTATTACTCTCGCCCACAGGATTTTGCGGTGCTGGGCTGCCGTCCCAATTCGCCATCGCCTTCTCCAGAAACTGTCCCTCAGTCCGGACACCATCCTGCCACATTTGCTTTCATCCAACAATCTCCAGTTTAGCTTTTATAGCCAATGTGGCTCTCTGTATAATGCCTAAAACTGTCTCTAGGCCTGATACTTTCATTCAACACCATTCATTTGAGCTTTAAGGCTTAATATGGCCATCCCTGTAATGCCTAAACCTGTCCTTGAGGCTGAGACCATGCACATTAACCATAAAACAGGTTCCTCCACACAAAGACTACCCGAGAACTCACTCACCAGCTTGGCACTGCAGAGCAGTGAGAGGGGCAGGCGTCCTCGACCATGGCAGTACAGATGAAGACAGTAGAACGGTGAGCAGAGCCACAGGTAGATACAGGGCGCCCACACCAGCACTGTGTTCTGGAAACAATCGCTCAGTTCAGGGGTATGTGTGTACCATGTCTGGTTCCAGTCCTGGAAGATTAGGAGAAGAGTGGTGAAGTCATATCCTGATATGCCATGATGAGAAACATAATGGTATCCATTAGTTGTGGTTGTTTTTCAGGCTAATCAGTAAAACCCATTTGATCTTTAAAAATGATTTCTGATTTCAAAACAAAATCATGTGTTGGTCTGTTTCATTTTCCCGTACAAGCTGCATCACATTTGCATGTTGAACCTTTTTTTTTTTTTTTTTTAATAATAAGCTAAACAAAACCACCACTCCTCATAAAGGTACCTTGAGTCAATCCACATGTA
Source organism: Pangasianodon gigas (assembly GCA_022758105.1). NCBI lineage: Eukaryota > Metazoa > Chordata > Actinopteri > Siluriformes > Pangasiidae > Pangasianodon > Pangasianodon gigas. The sequence goes on along the minus strand of CM040455.1, from coordinate 32,675,211 downwards.
GGCATGGGAATGTTCTAAAAAGACTGGAATTAAGCTGAATTCACTGGAGACTCTGTCCCATACTGCTAATTTTTTTGGTGTTTAGAGTATTGGTACAATGCTGTCCAGGAAACATTGGCGGCTAAGCCCCAGAGATGGATCTGCACACCATATGCTATGGTGGATTGGCTAATTTCACCAATCCATCTGCTGTTGATCTTAAAGAGTACTGGAACTCCTACTGTCCATAGCATTGCAAAAAACATGGTCTGACTTAGCCATTCTTCTTCTTTAGTACCAGATGAACTGAACCTTATTGCACTGTTCTTTCTTCTCTTTCGATTTTTGCGTAATAAAACCCAGAGGTCCAGATGTACATTTCTTTTTCTTGCAACTAAATACATTTCCTAATAGTGACACTGTAGTTACTAAATAATTCATAGTAGCTACTGGAAGAATGATTAATCAAGTATAATAATAAGCTGAGAGTTTGAGAAGTTAAGAAGTGAAAAATGGAAAGAACATTGAGTTTCTGCGTCGATTACAGTATGTAGGCAACATATACTTTTGCATCAATGTAGGCTACACTTTGTTCAATTACAGTGGGTTTATACTCAGTTCAAATTCACACTTTCGGTTTTATGAATATGCATTTTGTTTTCTTTTGCATATCCATGTGAACAAGAATCTATTGCTTGTGCATGCACATCTTATGGGAACCGGTGATGAGGCATCAAAAGATCAATAAATCATACAGCATGTGATCATATTACAAAACATTTATCATAACAAGGAGATTACTGACTTCCTATAATTATTAGCATGAACAATTCTAATATCAAAATAAATAAATAAATCAATCAATACACAAGGATGATCCCTGACATGTTCTTAGTTCTGATCACTCACCCAAAGAGGGTCAAGGCCACTGAGGCTGCAGAAAGTATCCATTCACTCTCCTGTTCCTGAAGCTACCACACGTTTCCCAGGTTTATTTCGTGGCACTGTTTGGTTATTCGGCACGGGATGGAAGAGTGTGTGACTGTAAGTCCAACTCTCTCTCTCTCTCTCTTAATAAAAAGGTAGTTTTTCGTCTCTCTCTCTCTCTCCTCTCCCATACACCTTGCGACTGAGAGCTCCTTGTTTCTGAGACTGTTTGGAAGACGGGCTGTTTTATGGCTGTTGGCCATTAGGTGGGTGGTTATATTCTCTCTCTCACTCTCTCCCTCCTCCTGTTCACATGTTCCCGCTCTCATTTTCTCTATCCCTCCCTTTTCTTCATTTCTTCCCTCCCTATCTCTGTCACTCTGCTTCTATTTCCCTCCCATTCTCTCTCACATGAAAACACACTGACTCAAAATCTTTATCAAAACATCAGCTCAGTTTTGTATAAGGTCAACAACAGACATCTAGGATGCAAAATGCAATGCATCCTAACATCCTTTTCCATCGGGCCATATAATAATCACTCTATAGGATATACGTCTGCCAGATGAGAGTGCCAAGAGTGACACTTCTTGGAAAGAGGAGTGTGCCAGTATTTAGCAGTGCAGAGACAAGAACAGCCAGAGCCAACTGACCTGTCCTCACAAAACAAACACACACACACACACACACACACACACCTTTGCTTTAACAGATCAGCACTCCTGAAACAGACAGACAGATTTGTATTATGTCTGTCTCTTTTGAAGCTCTCAGTGTTCTGTCATGAGCTAACATCAGCCGAACAGATGCTAGTCATCGCGGTCTGAAGTCCTGGAAAAGCCAGGCACACCGGCGGAAAGTTTTAGGCCGACCTTGGCCAGGGAGCCACAGCCAAGACATGGAAAAACCGACGACTGGACGAGCCGACCCACGCTGTCCGTGTCAAGACATGTTCTACAGCAGAGTAAATATCTGCAATGCTTTTCTTCAGGAGGTGCAAATAGTTGTGTGCCTGCAAACCTATTTTCACTTCAATTCTCCAACCAATGTAACTCAGCCACTACAGCCATTGCAACTCTGAACTCTGGTTTGACCTTTGTTGAGTCACACTTACTTGGCACTGAATTTCAACGTATATTTATATTGGGGTTAATTATTGTTAAGAAAGAGTCATCAGTCTAGTTCACCACAGAAAACAACACACGTGCCACCCGAATCGGGTGATCCCTTTGCTTTTCTGGGTCATTCATGTTTATTTATTTTCCCTGCTTTTAGGCACATAGATTTAGCAAGAATTGATGCAATCTGCACGAACCTGGTGATTGCTATATTATTACGCACAAAGTGTTTGAAGCGCTAGTCTTTCGTAAGAACTTCTTAAGCCATCCATGCCCAATGTGAGTATCTACAAAGGTCCAAAAATTGACATTACCAGGCGTCTACTATAGGCCTACAACAGGGTTCTCCAATTGTCATCCTGGAGAGTTGGCATCCAGCACAATTTGGTGATCACCTTGCTTTGATCTGACTCACCAGTTAAATTACCAGTTTAAGTTTGTGTCCAGCAAGCTGTGGACTGACATTAGGTAACCTGGACTACATTATGCTAAATTGTTGACTTTCACATGTGTGGGATATGAAAGTCCAAATTGTGTATCAGCCTATTTTCTATCATGCGCAGCTTCTTAAAAAAGGCCTTTAATTAGCTCTAGAAGTATTGTTGATTGAGTGAACCTACTGAACCTGAACCCAGTGGCCCCCGAGATTGGTGGTCACCTCCGTCCACAACTGTTTACAAAGCTGTCAGTAATAGATCATAATGGTGTCGTCGTCTCATATATAAAGCGCCCATCTATAGCGGAGTGTAAACAATACCAGAGGCGTTAGATGGAGAGATGAATGGAGGCATTCTTGGTGGTTAACCATGAAGCCACCAAGGGTTTGACTAACTGGCTCTAGACAACCGAGCGACCATGTTATTACGTCTGAAGTAGCAGAAGCGGGAGGAAGCAAGCCTGGAGCGCTGCAAGAAAAAACTGCCACACGCGACTACAGCAATAACACGGCCCCTGAAAATGGGAGGGGGTGGCTCTGGAGTTTGTTTACATCGAACAGTAGTTATGGCTTATGAAACATTAAACAGCCATGCCATGGGGCATATCCAAGATGCCACTTTATCTTGCTTTGTTTTTGTCCTAATCAAGACCAGACATCTAAATAAGAGTCTAAATATTGGTCTAAACCACGGTGCAATGCGGTGGGCCAAACTGATTCTACAGGCTTTACACAGCTGAAGGACTATTTTTTAATTGGATTTTAGTGAAAGTATATACCATTCACAGTGTCCTGTATTGACCTCATAGTTACTCCAACATGAAAAAAGCAATGAATCACCAGTCTGGGCTATAAAATTAGAAAACAGTCTAAATTAAACATAGGTTTTGCTGTTTGTATTCAACCTGAGAATTCCGGGGGTGGCAGTGAAATATCCTTGGATGTGGTCAGGATACTAAGATGTTCTTGGGTGTATTCACATTGTTGTTTCCTCTATTTTGAAATGAAACCTGACATAGTGTTAATGTGGCCATTTTTAACTCATTTAACCCATTCACTTTTTGGGTTTTTTTAATATGCATTTTTTATTTGCATATACAAGTAAAAAAGAATTTGCTTGTGCATGCATACGTTTTGGGAACACATAATGAGGCATCATATGGTCACTAAATCATACAGCATGTGATCATATCATAAACAGGACATAACAATCACAACTAATATTTAAAAATGCAGTATACAAGATTATGCAAGAGCGCTGTTGATTCCGTGACTCTGATTGGTCAGAATGTGTTGAATAATTTTCTATAACAACAGCTCTGACAGTACTGCATCTGCAAATTACAGTGACTGGTATCACGGACGCTGCACACAAACTGATTAAAAAAACGCATGTAATCGTTGATATGGTGAAATTGTCTGTAAGGAGGTGTTTATTTAACTTGTATGGAAGGAGTCTCCAGTGTTAGCGCTTTGTAACAGTCAGAGGTAACTTTGCAGTTTCTTGCTACAAGAGACTTTATAGCTGCTATAACATAAATGATAACAGGAACTTGTTTTAAGGACTTTCCACAACATTAATTGTAACCATAAATAGGCAACAAAGTATGAGGTGTTGTCCTTTAATAAATAAAAAAAAAATTTAATTGGTATAAGATGAAGAAAAGACTTTAAGATGTACTGCCAACATTCGGTGTGGTAACAGTAACTCTGCTTCATCATACCACCCTGTCACTGATTATTTTCCTATAAAAGCACAGCAAGTGTTTTATAACTTACATAATACCTAACTTTTGGGGTGTTAAATTTAGACATGTCCCTGGTCCCGATCATTCACTCAAAGAAGGCCAGACTGCAGAAAGTATCCATTCACTCTCCTGTTCCTGAAGCTCTCACACTTCTTCTCTCAGGTGTTTTTCATGGCACTGTTTTGTTTCTCAGCACGGGATAAGTGTGTGACTGTGTGAGTCCAAGTCTCTTTAGGGAGATGTACTCCAATATGAGCAAACAGTGAATCACCAGTCTGGGGTATAAAATTAGAAAATGGCCTAAATTAAATATTGGCCTAACAGTTTGTGTTCAACCTGAGAATGCTGCGGATGAAATATCCTCAGATGCGGTCAGGATACGTTTCAAATAAATTTTATCTGGGAAAAACTAATCTGTGTCAAAGCACTCATGCTTGAATGATATATGCCAAAGATAAGAGCCAGATTCTTGGTTATATTTGAGTAAGGCCTCTTCCAAGAGCATACCACTGAATGCAATAAAGCCGTATGGAGCAGTCAGACATTTAACACTAGATGGATAAGGAGCTGAAGCCAGCGAACGCTGGACTGTAGCCCTGCTCTGGCACATAAGGGGGTGGTGTAGAGCTGCATCTGTGTATGCGTGTGAGAAAGTGTCTATATTCCAGTCTAGAGAGCGCTGCTTTTGCCAGCCCGACTCACCTCCACTTCCTCTGTCTCTCTTACTTACTCTCTCTTTCTCTCTCTCTTTCTCTCACTCTCTCTCTCTCTCTCTGAAGGAAAACAGTCTGGTGAAAATAATGGTGTCATTTTCAGCCCACTCGCTTCAACAGAGAGGCGGGAGGAGAAGGGGTACAAATTTAGCATCAGCCCCAGAGAGAAGTGCCAAACCCATTAAGGCACAGCTTTGAGGAGCAAGCAAAATAAATATGTTTCTTTATTTTTTCACGAGTAGAGTAGACGGTGGCTCTGAGCCAAAAAGTGGTAATTCCAGATGTGTCAGCCTACGCATGCAATTATGACTCGACTTGTTTTCCTCCACACACTACACCACCCCCCCTTGAACCAAACCTCCACCTTCCACACAACCACACACATCCTCTCTCCTCCTGCCTGAGACTTCTGCCCCCTCCTTCCTCTTGTCTCGGGTTTGATGGTAAGACTACGTGCTCAGTCGGTGCACAATCGGCTGTCTGAAGGCTGCTCTCACAGACCACTGCTAGCATATCGGCATTGAAACTATTTGCCACCAGGCTGTTCTGAGACCTGTCTGGAGTTTGCTCCAACAGTATCAACCATAAAGCGTACTCACATGCTAATGTTATGGTCAACATGTAAAGGTGGATACAAGCAAAGCCAAATTTCAACTCTCTGAGATATGCATTGTAACGTGTCCGTTCCTATATTCCTACCAAAGTCTACTCTGTAATCCTATCAACATGAAAGTCCAGTGCAGAAAATCAGCTCAAAAAGACTTGTGCTGATGTAGACGGATGGTATTCCATGCTAAGGCTTCCACAACCACAAAAGGATCATGGGCTGACGACCAAATTGCAGTGGGGAATGATGCTGGGTATTCCCGTCTGGATGAAAGTCCCACCGGAAACGGTGACGTCCCGATATCTTCGCCACATAAACAACTCTACTAATTACAGGATTTTAATTTCATGTCTGTACAAACTTGCCCCGCCGTGTAATTACGTCTGGATGGAGGACTGATCGACTGCTGTAGTACTTGGCTCGGATATTATCTGCTCCTGGAGATCTACAGGATTGCAACAGTCCTAATCCGGCAAAGATAACCTGGATAATTGAGTCCAGGGGTGTAGCCAGACCTTTTACAATCAGGAGGCCAGATTAAACTCATTTACTTTATTAGGGTGTCAGTGTAGGGTGGGATAAAATACTAATCCGCATCGGTGGAGAAAATGACGTAACGTAGCTGACCCTATTTGTGTATGGATTCACACTGGACATTAAAGGCATACAGCTAAGCAACATTTGTTTGTTGTCTGGAAAGCCACAGAAAAGTCATAGCTAGCATAACATTATGCTGTATCTTATGAAATGCATTAATGTTACAAATTAGCTAGCAGTAGCTAATAACAAACTGAAGAAATCCAGTGTTATATATATATCCAAATAATGTGGTCAGTGTGGTCACAGAACACTTCTGTGAACACTTTTGTGTTTTCTAGCTAAAAGTGCTTGTTCCTACACGAAAGTCTTACTGTGGTGGCTACTGTTTAGCTACGCCCATGATGATGGTTCAACTAATTATCTGGAACCGAAGTCTTGGTTTAGGGTTGGAATGGAATTTTGTAGGGTGGTAGATGTCCAGGAACAGAGATGGTTGGTGATCAGCGGTCTAAACTGTTTAAATGTGTGATACTAAAAACACCTCGGTGAAATATCAATGCACAACCCGCAAACCTTCTGCCAGTGCTACACTTTACACACATTTGACACATTTAGCCATGTTATACACATTAGAAATTTATTATCCGTAGGCCAGCAATGGAAACTACTTTAACAGCTGTAATTGGTTATTATACTTAAGCATCACTTTATGGACGTGATTCACAAGGAGGCCATGAAGCATAGCCGAGGGGGCCACGTTGTTTTTTTTTTTTTTTAAAGGCTTTGTTACAGATGCACAACCCATTATTACTAAAATTACATTTATTATCGAGTTCTCATAGTTATTTGTCTACAAGTAATCCTGTAATTAACGTTAATTTGAGTCTAATGACAGTTTTAATAGAAATGGGTTCTATGAGTGGAAGGTTCAGGAATAAAACCTTTATGGCTCCAATGCCCAGCCCAAATACTGTTTTATTGTGCACAGTTAAATAATGAGCCTAATATCTGAATAGTTATAACATAAATCTGTATTGTGGGTGTTGATTTTTTTTTACAGTTAAAGGGGTCCCTGCCTGCAAAAAGTTTGAACCCCTGCATTACAGGATTTGTACGTTACCTGACTGTAATAGAAAATGAATACTTGTCTTCTTAGTTGCATTTCGAAGCAATTACATATTACAGATTGCAAAGAGAACGCCTTTTTATTTTGTCCATGTAACAATTCAATTAGTTGCATTTCTGCGCATATATATATTCTTTTTACTTCATGTGTTAACTGCGTTTCACTCAAGTATAATTTTGACTGGAGACTGGATTAATCGGTTAAGTTAATGCAGATTTTGGCACAACATCCCAGACTTTCACTGTCGTATCATCTCAGTTTAGTAATTTTTTCACAAATTAGACCCCAAATCACTGTATAAGACTCCAAAACATTCTGCATATCTACAGATCTTGCTATTTAAAAGTATTAAAAGTATTCAAATCCATATGTTTCATGCCTAATAATCACAGCTTAGACAGTATTTACTAATCAATTCATATGTTTAAAAAAAGGCTTAAGTGAGGCGGGGCACACAGCGAGCATTTCCCAATTACCTTCACAATGCTTTCTACGATGGTGTGGTTTTTTAATAACTAAAAACAGGCCCTGTGGTTCCAAAATAGAAGTATAAGGAAATCCGTAGGCCCGGGCCACAGACAGCTCACTGGAGCCATTCCTCTAATCTAATGGAGAAAGCCTCCTACTCAGTGCTCCTCCGTGACGTATTTCCATTCATCTGTGACATAAATCGTGGTACAGACACGAGCCGCACAAACACGGCTTAATTTTTATTGCCATATTTTGGACTAAAAATACAGAACTGAGGTGTACGTAGGAGTGCAGAGATGTTTATGAGAGTTCCTCGACCGAGGACAACAACGATTAAAGAAACATTATTAGACACAAAAAAAAAATGTTAGTGTACCTTACCTCTGAGTAAATGTTTTCTCACTTCCCACGACTAATTGGACTAGTTTTTCTTTATTTATACTAAACATAATTCTGATGAACCAGAGATTTCTGCAGCTTAATTTCATTACATCAGTGCTCCAAATGAAACTGTATTTAAAAGACCCCCATTAGTCATGTATGTTTTCACATTGAATCCATCTTGCTGGTTCTTGGCCGAATCTTAGGTCTATTTATGGCAGACGACACAGATGTCAACCAGATGTGCCTCGAGGCCGCTCAAGGTGAACAAGAATGACATTTAAACAACACCATGAAGTTTATGGGAATTGTTTTGGTCAAGTTTTCAGTAGAATGCTGTCATCAGTCTATTATTATTTGCGAATGTACCTTGAATTTTACTTTATATGCATAATATTAGATATAAATGTTTTAGGTAACACTTTACTATAAGATCCACAAATGAGCATATATTTAGTAAGGGATAAAACATGTAGAGGAACGCTTTTATAGGAAAATAAGCAACGACAAGGTAGTGTGATGTGCTGTAAGTTTATTGTCTCGAAGTGACAAACTTATACAAACGATTACAATTATTAATGTAATAATAATTAATGGGTGTGGTGTTGATCTCGCAGTAGGTTCATCCATTAAAGCACACTGGATTAAGAATTATGGAATATGCTAAAAGTTGTAAGAGTAGTTGTTAAAAATGGCCAGAGTTCTGACATTTCCTACACAACATTCAGGTAAAGCTAAGCTATTAGCAAACCACAGTAGACATGCATTTTTGTTATTAATCTGCATGATTACAGATACTCAGGATCTCATCTTACTGTAGCTAAGAAATCATTTCACTGACAAGTTTAAGGACAATATTTATAAATGAAAAACATCCCACCCTATCCATAAAATGCTTTTCTGTTTTTGAAGGACTTTGCGGCTTGTTTTAATAATGCACATGGTAAAAAAGCCACTAGCTTGTTATTAATTTGTTGTTAGCCTGGTTAACATAAGCGTTTGAGCCACTATTTAAAAAAATGGCTCTAGGGCAATTTCACAACCAAATCAAAGCTAAATGCCATTTTCTTGAGCAATCAATGGTTAGTGGTACCAGCTTTGCACCATTTATGGCATTTTTCACATAGTGAGGTTTAAAAACAAAGAAAGTTTTAATTAGCAGACACAATGATTCATGTCAGTTGCTTTTTCTGTATCAAAAGTGCTCAGCAGGAGGATTTAACCCTTAACCATGTGGTTTATTACTCAGTTATTCCTTTTTTATACCCCACTGTTGTTCAATTCTTGATTCTGATGGGTCAGAAGGTGCTGCTTTTCTGTTTTTGAAGGCCAGTTTTAGTGCAAATGTTAACACATTGGCTCAGATATTAGTGTAGAACAATGAAAATCAATGCAAAGACTCAGATTTTCATAATGCTAATAAGCTGCTATTCGTCATTAACCTGGTTAGCTACTATCTTCCTTTTGCTGTTAGCCTGGTTAGCATAAATGTTGGCTGTACTGTAAAAAAAAAAAATTAAAAATCAAAGCTAAATTCCTTTTTTTAAGCAATGTTCAGTTGCTGTGAAGCTATTAGCAAACCACTAACAGTTACACCAGAAAGACATTTTTATTTTTTATTTGCATTATTGCATTATTACAGATTTTAGTATATGGAAGATTTTAGTCCAGATTCTTCCTGATTTTCCTGGAAGATGCTCAGCAGAGGTTTGGATTGTGTAAAATGTCTGTGCAGATTAAATATTTGTGCAGATAGTTCATTATGCAGGTCTGATTTCTCACTCGCCCTGTAATTGCACTGAATCCATAACGAAATAACAGGTTAAGTGTCAAATCAAAAATCCAATCCTTATGAGGTTTGGATTTTGAAGTGGTTTTCTCTCTGTATTACACAGACTATCGTTTGTTTGTCTTTTGGCTCATTGGGAAATGAAATGTGTCTGGACGTGAAAATGTTACACGGGTCCCACAGCCAGGAACAGGTGGAAACAAGACTGAGAAAGTGTCGGAGTTAAAGCAGCCGAGACAGATGAGCGGTTGTGCGCTTCCACCAGACGCATGCCGAATTCCCTCTGTCTCTGAGGGCAGCCTGTTTTGAACCGCTTAACAAGGGCTGTAGATGAAGAGACACACTTTTTTTCAGCGTAAACACTTCGGCATGGCCAGTAAAGTGTATCTCTGTCTGTCTCGCTGTCTGTCTCACCCTAGGCTTATGTCTTATATAGCAGGCTATAAAAAGAGCTGGGTGGTTGCAAATTTAAATCAGAATTTGACGTTTGTTGTTGTTGTTTTTGCAAGTCGAGGGGACGCACCATGAGGAAACAATTAAATAGAAAGTTCTGGACCACGACTGGACTAAATGTACCAATGTACGTTACTGTTGCATAACCGAGAAGACCCTCCTCACATCGTTCCAGCACAGCGTCTCCTCCCTGCATCGTTGTCTGTTGCAAAATACACAACCACATCTACACACTGGCAGCTCTGTTTCTCAATGTGTGTTCTTAAGCACCCAGATGACCACCAGACCTTAACACACACACATATATATAAAAACACACTTATACACACACATATATATATATATATATAAAATATAAACACACACACTTACGCAAACATAATGTATATACAGCGTTCCGAACTTTCCTTTCCTACACATGCTGATATAATGCGAGCGATGGTGAAACGTCTGCTGCCGTTCACAGTAACACAGTCTAAACATCTGGTTAACCCTGTTGCACACAAATCCTCTTTCACGGCAATAGAGAAGATTCCAGAGGTTTTCCTCAATGTATTTTGCAAAGCATTCTGCATGAGTATTTTTAAAAGCACAAAACATTTAACTGGGCTCATCTGCAATGTTCACACAGTGACAGTTCGTAAACTGTTGTATGTAGTGAACCCCATACAACACCCTTTGAGAGCAAACATCATCGTAGAGATTCCTTGGAATAACATTTTCACGTCCAGCATCCGTCCGCCACACAGGGACCCCAGTTCGCTCCTAAGCTCGGATTACTGTCAATGTGGAGTTTTGCATGTTCCCCCAGTGTCCATATGGGTTTCCTCTGGGTTCTCTGGTTTCCTTCCACCTTCCAAAAACACACTAAGTGGATAGACTATGTATAATTGCCTCTCACGTCCAGAGTTCCTGGGACAGGCTCCGGATCCACCGTGACCCTGACCAGGATAAAGCACTTACTGAAAGTGAGTGAGAGTGGTAAGAGAGAGTGACTTTCCACCAATGGAACCCACGTCATATACACTGTGTTAAAATGTAGATTTGAAAGATTTTCATCATATTAACAGCACTTTTTCTAGTTACCCTTCATCCTGGAATTTCCATTTTTTCCCTGAATAGGCTCCAGATTCACAGTGACCCTGACCAGGATAAAGATGTTACTGACAATAAATGATGAAAAATTGTAAAATCTTTCTCTTAAGCCCTTTATTGTATAATTGTATTTTCTCTTGCCCTGCACTGGAGTGGTATGCCATCCAGGGTGTGTTCCCATCTCATGTCAGTGTTCCTGGGATAGGCTCCGGATCCATCATGACCCTAACCAGGATAAAGCATTTACTGAAAGTGAGTGAGAGACTGACTTTCCACCCACAGAACCCAAGCCATTTACACTGCATTAAAATGTAGATTCAAAATATTTTGTATCATATTAACAACAATTCCTCTAGTTTTCCTTTACCTTAGAATTTCCATTCATTTCCGGAATAGGCTCTGTGACCCTGACCAGGATAAAGAGGTTTCTGAATGTGAGCGAGTGAGTGTATTTTCCCCCAAAAACATGTGGCAAAAAGTATTGATACCCCCAAAGAAAATTTTGAATCAATGCAAACAAATTAACAAGATTGAGGAATATAAATCTGTATAATGCATTATGCAAAGTATGTGAGATTAAAGGGTTAAAAATCGTATCCACTTATCACACATTTTGCGTACTGCATTTGTAATTGAAACCGATATCTTCAAGATATCCTTGGACGCAGGTTTATCCTTGGACGCATGTTAATTAGTCTTTTCGCATTATAAAGCCAAAGTCCAAGTCCGAATTTTGGATCTCAAGTCAAAGTTGAGGTGCAAGTCATGTTCCGTTTTATTTCATGACTCAAGTCTGAATCAAGTCCAAGTCACGTGACTTCACGCCTCTGATGATTGCCCACATAAACTTGGCTACTAGTTAAAAATAACACGCCTAATACTGTACATATGGAACCGAATACACAAATGTCTGTGTACGTCAAGGCAAGACATGTTGCGTCTCTCAGCAGTGGGCAGACACATTGACTCACATTAGCCTGGGGCTCGCGGTCGAAGCTCCACCACAGATATTTGCTGTCTGACCCGAACCACGAAACATCAGTGAAGAACACATTTTCTCCTTCCATCAGGAGCAGCCAGAACATGCAACAACAAACACACCAAATGTTCCAGTGATAGCCTTCAGACTCTACTCTATTGCTGGTGCCAGATGTCAAACTACTGTATATGTTTGATAATCAGTCATACATTTAGATTCTGCCTCACTGTAAGTCACTTTGAATAAAAGCTTCTGTGACAAGAATATGCACTATATGGCTAAAAGTGTATGGACATCTGACCATCACACCCTTATGTGCATGTTGAACATCCCATTCCAGATTTATTCCCCCTGTGCTGTTATAATAAGCTCCACTCTTCTGGGAAGGCTTTCCACTAGATTTTGGAGCGTGGCTGTGGGGATTTGTGTTCATTCAGCTACAAGAGCATTAGTGAGATCAGGCACTGATGTTGGGTGAGGAGGTCTGGGGTGCAGTCGGTGTTCCAGTTCATCCCAAAGGTGTTCAGTGGGGTTGAGGTCAGGGCTCTGTGCAGGACACAGAGTTCTTCCAGTCCAACCTTCACACACCAAGCCTTCATGGAGCTCGCTTTGTGCACAGGGGCATTGTCATGCTGGAACAGGTTTGGGCCTTTTAGTTCCAGTGAAGGGAAATTGTAAAGCTACAGCATATAAACACATTCTATACTATTGTGTGCTTCCAACTTTGTGGGAACAGTTTGGGGAAGAACCACATATGGGTGTGATGGTCAGGTGTCCACAAACCTTTGATACATAGTGTCCATCCATCCATCCATCCATTTTCTGTACCACTTATCCTACACAGAGTCATGGGGAGCCTGGAGCCTATCCCAGGGGACTCAGGGCACAAGGCGAGGGACCACATAGGGGGTGTAGATCACCACATAATGTATTTACATAAAATGTAAATTTGCTGACTGATTTGATTCACTGATGGCTGTGTTCCCATTGTTGGTAAACATGTGTCTAATATGTCTAACATTTATAGTTGCAAGCATATTTTTTATTGTGACACAAACGTTAAATAAATGAAAAATCAGAAATGTGTTGTTTGCATACGTGTACACCCCCCACTTGGTAGAACCACATCTGCCTCTAATTACAGCTTCAAGTCTTCGAGGATATGTGTCTAGCAGTTTTGGATCCTAATATTTTTTGCACATTCTTCTTGGCAGAATTGCTCAAGCTTTGACAGATTAGACGGACACCATTGCTGGCCAACAGCAATGTTAATGTCTTGCCATGGAATCAGACTGAATTCTGGGCTTTGTTCCATTCTAACACATTCAAGTTCTTGGTTTTGAAGTACTCCAGTGTAGTACTGCTTAAAGTCCTTGTCCTGTTGGAAGCTGAACTTCTGCCCCAGTCTCACATAGTCTCTTGCAGACTACAGGTTTTCTTCTAGAATGGCCCTGCATTTGGATCCGTCCATCTTGACCTCAAACCAATTTCCCAGTCCCTGCTGATGAAAAGCATTCCCACATCATGATGCTACCACCACCACATTTCACTGTGGAGATGATCTTTTCAGTGTGATTAAAGTGTTAGGTTAGTGCTTTGTGGCAAGGCCAAAAAGTTCAATTTTGGCCTAATCAGACCAGAAAAAAAAACATTTTTATACATATTTGCTAAGTCTTCAACATGTCTTTTAACTAATATGGCTATTTTTCCATCACTCTTCCATAAAGCTGAGCTTTGTGGAGTGTCACCTCTCTAGTTGTCCTGTGAACAGCTTCTCTTATCTGAGTTGTAGATCCCTCCAGATGCTTTAGAGATACTCCTTGGTCTTCTGACCCATTAGCATCGAGAATTCAATAGAGCTGTGGTATAATATATATCAATGCTGAGCTTCATAGCTTGCTAATGTTTAATACAGTAAATAATGTTTGTTAATGGAACAAAAATTTGCATGAACACATTGTAAAATTTATTAAACCCAGCTCTTTTTCAGGTTCTTTGCCTAACATCTGGCTTTTTGACTCTATCAGGAATTATATTTTGACTTTTTCTTATTCTGTAGGGAATGATACAGAAGTATGGAAAAAAATAGTATTAATCTATAAATTAGTCAACATATGTATTTCGTGAGGGTTCCCACTCCTGGGATTTAGACAGTTGCATCACCGCTTCCACAGTAGGGCCTGAAAGGGACAAATGGTTGGATTGGGATCTGTTAGAGAGGATAAAATAATGGTAAATTTTGTGTATAAACAACTCCATCCTAGCATCACAGTCCACATCAGTTGTCACTCCTGTCAGGTAAGAACAGAAATCTGAGGCTACAGTGTGCACAGGCTCACCGAAACGAGACAGCTGAAGAATGGAAAAGGTCCAGCCGAAGTTTTCCAATCTTCAGCTGTTCAGTTTGTGTGAATCTGTGCTCACAGTAGCTTCAGACTCCTGTCAGTATTGTTCTCAAATAGTATTAGTCAGACCTGGCAAAAGTATTGCTCTGACTGTCTACCTCCACATTATGACAATGATAGTATGCTTTGTTGAGTGGTTATGCATTCTTGTTTCAGCCACAAGTTTACCACTCAGCTGTAGAGGCTGCCAGGAAATGCACACGACGTCGCAGAATTCTCATAGACATTTTATGGAAAACAACATAACAATTAAACACGGCCGCTAACACTCACTGGTTACGCTAAAAACAGTGAACAGTTACACTTCACTTCTGACTGCCAACTCCACACTCTGTCTCACAACACAGGCCGGGAAACGAAGATTAAGCTTGCACATACATACACACACTTACCACTTCTTCATACCCTTTTCAGTGATAAACACTCAATAAAATAAAACTTTTTTTGGTTGCTTTTTAAATATTCTCACCAACCAAAAATGTCCATCAAACACAGCATGCTGTCTTCATAAAGTGACACAGTTACACAGCGAGAGCACAAATAACGAATGCTGTCCATGGAAAAAACCTGCACACCTACACTGTGAACTAACAACGTAGGAGTGTGTAATGAGGTGTGTAAATGTACACAGTGTTTAAAATCCCCAACACTGCTGTACCTGATCTACGCGCGTAGTGACGTTACACTACCACGTCAGTGTCACTGCATGCTTAAAATGATCCACCAACCAAATAATATCCAGTCAGCATTGTTCTTATGGTCCATTTTCACTAATAGGGTAGAGAGGGCTGAAAAATAAACATGTTAATATTGAGAGATTTAAAAAAAAAAGGCCACGGTGGCCCTGAAGGGCAAACGTCAAGTTTAATATAAAAACAGTCGACTTTAAATTTTATTTTATTTTATTTTTTCTCATTTTTTTCTTTTTATTTGCCCTGCTCTTCAAGGTCACTGTATTGTTAGGTGCAACTAATAAAGTGGAACTGGGTGTGTGCTCTTATTGTCCCTGTGCTGACACACGTGACAGCGTTTAGGGACTGAAGGGACACTATTATCTCTGTTTTAGCCTCAATTTCTGACCTAAATGTTGGCAGGAATATTTCAGCTTTTCCTGAAAGTTGGTCAAGGGTGATATATCTCTTTTGTCTTTATTTAAATATGAGAACAAATGAAACAGTGTGGTATATGTGTATATATTAGTATATGTGTGTGTATATACAGGGTGTCACAAAAGTCTGGGGTTTGGGGACTATGTATGCCAGCACCATGTCGGTTGTGCCTTCGTCAGTGGATGTTCGTGGACGTCCACTTCTCGGTTGGTCCGCAACAATTCCAGTCTTTTTGAATTTGTTAATAAGTCTGGCAACAGTGTCGTGTGTGCTGTGCTTGCCATGTTTCCTGATAAAGTCCATCACAACCTTCCCAAGCTTTGAGACAGCTTCTCAATCCAGCCATGAGAATGATTTCAATACGTTCTTCTTTTGTCAAAGGCATTCTTAAAGGCTATCTGAAAAAAATATATATAATATAAACTAAGTATGAAAAATTTTGGAAGACTAGCGAAGGATAGCCTGTCTGTTCGGTACCACACCGTGCCTCGGTAGGCCAGTATTCT
>CM040455.1:32610697-32658729 GCA_022758105.1 Pangasianodon gigas | reverse complement strand
TCTTCTTAAAACTTATTTATTTACTGTTGCATATGGTCATAAGTAAGCGCAGTGGCATAACTGTAGTGTACTATCTGTTGCTGTGTTCTATGTTTACTTTTGTATTTTTGGTATATGCTTAAATTTTGTACAGCACTTTGGCCAACAGCTGTTGTTTTTAAATGTGCTTTATAAATAAATATGACTGACTGACTGACTGTCTGGTCCAATCCCACAGAAGAGCTACTGTAGCACAAATTGCTGAAAAAGTTAATGCTAGCTATGATAGAAAGGTGGCAGAACACACAGTGCATCACAGCTTGCTGCGTATGGAGCTGCGTAGCCGCAGACCGTTCAGAGTGCCCATACTGACCCCTGTCCACCACAGAAAGAGCCTACAATGGGCACACAAGCATCAGAACTGGACCATGGAGCAATGGAAGAAGGTGGCCTGGTCTGATGAATCACGTCTTTTACATCATGTGGACGGTCAGGTGTGTGTGTGCGTCGCTTACCTGGGGAAGAGACGGCACCAGGATGCAATATAGGAAGAAGGCAAGCTGGCGGAGGCAGTGTGATGCTCCGCGCAATGTTCTGCTGGGAAACCTTGGGTCCTGGACTTCATGTGGATGTAACTTTGACACGTACCACCTACCTAAACATTGTTACAGACCAAGTACACCCCTTCATGGCAACAGTATTCCCTAATGGCAGTGGCCTCTTTCAGCAGGATAATGCGCCCTGCCACACTACAAAAATTGTTCAGGAATGGTTTGAGGAACATGACAAAGAGTTCAAGGTGTTGACTTGGCCTCCAAATTCCCCAGATCTCAATCTAATCAAGCATCTGTGGTACGCGCTGGACAAACAAGTCTGAGCTGTGGAAGCCCACCTCGCAACTTACAGGACTTAAAGGATCTGCTGCTAACGTCTTGGGGCCAGATACCACAGCACACCTTCAGGGGTCTTGTGGAGTCCATGCCTGAACGGGTCAGAGCTGTTTTGGTGGCACAAAGGGGATCTATAGAATATTAGGCAGGTGGCTTTAATGTTATGGCTGATCGGTGTGTGTGTGCGTGTATGTGTAAATATATATACATATATATGTATATATATATATATATATGTGTGTGTGTGTGTGTGTGTGTATGTGTGTATATACTTGACTTTGACTGTCACACTCGCTTCTTATTTTTGCAGCTAAACCCAGCAGCCTTCATTATGTTTTTTTGTCTGAAAAGTGTCTCTTACGTAATATTTCTTTACTGATATACAAATATTTTTCTGTAACATTTAATGTTGTGCTGGAAAACTAATGTTTGGAAATCTAAAATGTTTTTGTACTGAATCAATAATGAAGAAGTCATAAAATAAAAATCTATAACAAACTTTGTACTAACAAAAAAAAAATAAAAAATAGGGTGCCAAAGACTTTTGCACAGTACTGTATATATAGTGGCTAGCTTTGGTGCTTCACAGTGCCATGGTCTCTGGTTCGAATCTGAGCTTGGGTTACTGTCCATGTGAAATATTTCAGGTTCGTTTGGGTTTCCTCTGGATTCTCCGGTTTACTCCCACCTCCCAAACACAGCTGGTAGATGGATTGGCTACAATAAATTGCATTTGGGTTATTGTGTGTGTGTGTGTGTGTGTGTGTGTGTGTACATGGTGCCCTGCTATGGACTGGTGTCTAATCCAGGGTGTATTCCCACCTCATGCTTGGTGTTCCCGGGATAGGCTCGGGATCCACTGCAACCCTGACCAGGATAAAGTGCTTACTGAAGATGAATGAACGAATAAATTGAATATTGTCAAAAGGAATGACACTATCTATCTATCTATCTATCTATCTATCTATCTTTATATCTAGATGCATATCATCACTGGTTTTTTTGGTCCCCTGCTGTTTTTATCTACTGCTTCTTTACTGTCCTACTGTAGTGATTTTCTAACAAAATCACAGTAATAAAACAGTAATAAAATTTTATAAAGTTAGACTTTACTGTAAGTTTCTCAAATGAAACATATAAAACAAATCCAGTGGCCTTAACGACCCCAACTTTTGTTGCTGGCTGTACAAGAGCTTCATCCTGTACAATACTGCCACCTATCGGCACTAAAGCTAATGTTACTGGGGAAAAAAACGCAAAAAACAGACAGCATATTAAATGACAAAAAATTCTCATATTACTCGAAAGTAATCTTAGTGGTGGTGAAGTTTTGTAAGTTGTAGTAAAGCCAGATAAAGTGTAAAACACAGATTAACCAGAGAAGCGGCGGAAGAACAAAAACAACGCCCCTTTTCAGCATGACGCGTAGTGATTGCGTCATCTAACAGCGCCAAAATACTGCATATACAACCTTTGCTAAACGGAGCTTACTTTCTTTTAGTTTTTTTCCACTAGTGTTTATCGTCACCGTCTAGCAGTGATGCAGAGAGCTACAAACTGCGTTTTATGGCGTGTTTTTTATCCCTTAAACGTAGGAAATGCTCCTGCTGTCATTAACCGAGGTAACTGTCATAACATAACATGTGTTAGGACTGTGTGCAGATGAATTAATATTAATACAGTAAATGATTAAGTAATTAATAAATACAGCATCAGGTTAATGGTCATAAAGAGCATTTTTCCTCATCAGCTCAAACTCTGAATATATTTAACATCCTAACAAACTTCAGTATAGTTTCTGTCCTTTATATGTTTGTCATATGATTGACTTGACCTCTGCAGAAACATGGCATCATGTGTACATTGCATGATATGATTCCTGTATGTCATGTTTTAGTGTGTGTTCTTAGCTCATTGTGTGTGTTTATTCCAGTAAACAGCTCCCTGTTATGCAGAAAGTACAGTACTCTTCCTCCTCCCCGGGACAAGGAGGAGAAAGCCCTGCTGGACAGCATGCTCCGCGTGGACCATGCCGGAGAATACGGGGCCAATCGCATCTACGCTGGACAGATGGCTGTGTTGGGAAGAACTCAGACAGGCCCGCTTATCCAGGTATTAAATAGTTTAAAGGTTCTTGCACAGAAGGATGTGGAGTACGTTCCTTACCTGAGGAAGACACGGCTGTGGAGGACGAGGAAGGATGGAAAAAGAAAGAAACAGACTTCCTGAGATACTGACTGTTTATAACGGGATAGGTTTACCATGAGCAATGAAATGACCCTTTCTTGAATTTCTAAAGCGTGAGATGTAACTCTAGTCAGCATGATACAGCATGTAGAAGCGTGGGAACCGATATGGCACAAAGTAAGGTTGCGGAGATATTCAAAGCCCCTATCATTATCCTATCCTGTCATTAATAATACTATAATTACCAGTCAGTGAGAGATAATTAAAAATATAACTTCTACCATGAATCAAAGGCAAGAACTTTAAACCAGTGTTTGTGTTTAATACAATATTTGTTTAATGTTTAATGTTTAAATATTGAATCACACCAAATTCTGTCATTTCCATCAGCACATGTGGGACCAAGAAAAGATGCATTTGCAGAAGTTTAATGAGATCTTGGGGGAGAACCGGGTGCGACCAACACTCATGCTGCCTTTGTGGAACGTTGCAGGGTTTTTACTCGGTAGGTTCAATTCTGACTCTTTAATGATTCTGAATCTATACAATTTGATGAAGTTACACTGCAATAATTGGACAGTGAAATGGTGTGTGTGGTGTTTTGACTTGCTTGGATGTGAAATAAAATAATGACTAATTATATGAAAATATTAAAGTGTCCACCCTAATTTAAGGGTCTTCACGCCTCATCTCACAACACAATTCGATTCAGTATTGTTAGAAATCCAGTTATAAATTAAATCTTTATGCATTTTGATGTATCTGATCTTTTTTTTTTTATTTCTATAGTCTATATGCTGTTTATTTCCAGTATAACCACATGCTGCTTTAGAAACATTATACTAATATCTGTCCATCATGAACTACACTATCTTTTCCATTATTTAATATGACTATTTACAGCTGCTGTAACATAAGTGATAACAGGAAGTAACTTTAATGACATTGCCCAACATTAAATGTAACTATAAATGTATAAAAACTATGATGTGTTGTTTATAACTAACAAAAAATGTAATTGCTGGGAAATAGCTGTGGTATAAGAGGAATACAAGACTTCAGAATATGTTGTTCTTGGAAAATAGTCAACTTTGGGGTGGTAACAGTAACTGCACTTTATCACACCACCCTGTCGCTGATTATTTACCTATAACAGCATGTCCCCAAGTGTTTTATTCCTTACTTAGAGTGTGTAGCTGTAGATGCTGAGTCTGGAAATTATTGAAGAAGATAAGAGGAGTAGGGTGCAAAATCAGCAAATTAAATTGTGTGTGTGTGTGTGTGTGTTTGAAGGAGCCTCTACAGCACTTCTGGGGAAAGAGGGAGCAATGGCCTGCACTGTGGCGGTGGAGGAGAGCATCTCTGAACACTATAACAACCAAATCCGAACGCTAATGGAAGCAGATCCTGAGAGATATGAGGAGTTATTACAGGTATGAGACAAATCTCTAAAGCCGGCTTTACACTGTACGATTTTGGCACGACTTTGCTGCCTCAGACCAGTACCACACATCGTAACAGAATTCTTTGGTCGTGTGAAAAGTGAGAAATTTCGGATTAAAATCTCAGAGTGTGAGCGCTGCTGTGACATTCGTCTAAAAGCCACCAATGGGAGGATGGCATAGGATGTCGCCAAACTCACAGGATGGCTATAAATACATAAACGAAACATGCTAACAGACAGAAAAATATCCTTATTACATCAAGAATGTTTGTATTTATACGAGCCTGTTTTCTACACAAGTCCGGATCACGCTGATTGATGACGTAAACAGTTAGTAACGTTGTTTTCTTTAATCAGAGGTCTATTGTTAGAGGATTTTGATCATATAATCTGACACAGAGAAGACGTTATCACACAGTCTGGTCTCATACAGTGTGACAAGTAATAATGTTAAAAGACTAAGGCTGAAATCACACAGTGTAAACCCGACGTTAGGTATCGCACAACTCAGTGTCTGTTCACTTCTAAAAGCTGTCGTGTGTGTGTGTGTGTTTGCAAATTTTAATGAACATGTCCGTAATCTGTTTTTAACTCCATCAGCTCATTAAAGAGTTTCGTGACGATGAGCTGGAGCACCACGACACTGGGCTGGAACACGACGCCGAATCGGTGAGCCACATGAAACATGCCTTCAGTATCAGTGACCAGTGTCATGCCTTCAGTTTTTTTTTTCTCACCTACATTTTCACTTAAAAAGTATGTGATAATTCAATTTATTTGCAGTTATTATGAAGGAAGGCCCACTGAGGCTGCTCATTTTCAGAGTGGCTTAAAAACAATGGAACAAATTAATAATAAGGATATATAGTATGCTCACATTTATTCATTTTTAATTTTATTTTTATATTTTATTTTATTCATCCAACATGATTTACAAGTGAGACAGAATCCAATCCAAGAATACAGCATATAAACCTCGAGCATACAGACTGCTATTAATTAATACAGGATGATTTCAGTCACTTTTTTTTTTATCTCAGTACAAAAACACTCCTGTCTAAACACTTTCTGTGATTCAGTAAAATCACTGAATCCTGAATAGTAAAAGTTTTAATATTATTTGATTAAGCAATGCAGTGCAATGGGTCGGATATTCAGCTATCCATGCACATCCTTCCTCCAGACTGGTATTGAGAAGCACCAGATGATGAGAGATTATGTTAACTGTAGAAGAACGTCTGTCTCCCACCATGAGCATAAAATTTCTTCTCTGTAAAGAATAATGAGTTGCTACATCAAAGTATAATCAGATTTTTTTCTTTGCTGTGTGTGTTTCCTCCAGGTACCTGGATATTTGGTTCTGAAGACTCTAATACAGGCCGGCTGTAAAGCTGCGATTTACATCTCGCAGCGGATTTAAAAAATCCTTTCTCGTACTGAGTCATTTTGTTTCCTTATTTAACTAGTCCAGTGTTGAGTATGACGTGGTCGAGTGTGATGTTGAGTGATGGGACACAGATCCTGCACAGGAACACAAGACACAGCTTGCTGTAAAGAACGCCTCTGATGTTTCAGATAACTTCGGTAATCGGCTGATACTCAGAGCTTTGATACTGAAAATAGAAATACGGGCCTGGCGCATCCATTATTTTAAGTTTTATTTAATATAATGAAGTTGTAAGATGAATTTATTTTCCTGATTATGGGCCATACAAGAATTTCCATCTGCACAGGGAAAATAGATTTGACTTTTTTTTTTCCCAAGGATGTTTCATTACCCTTCTAATAAAATGTATGACTGTATATGCCATTATTTTTGTTTTTATATATTTATGTAACTGTATTTCTTCCTCAGCATGCTGCATACTCAGAAAGCTTTATGACTGAACCAACATAGAATTTTTTTCAGAACACTGAATTATAAAATTGGTATATAATCTATATCCAGCAATGGTTGCCAGAATATACAATGGAAGGCCAAAAGTATGTGGACACCTGATCACCACAAATTTGGAAGCACACAATCGTATAGAATGTCTTTGTATGTTGTAAATTACAATTTCCCTTCACTGGAACTAAGAGGCTCAAACCTGTTCCAGCATGACAATGCCCCTGTGTACAAAGCGAGCTCCATGAAGACATGGTGTGTGAAGGTTGGAGTGGAAGAACTCGAGTGTCCTGCACAGAGCCCTGACCTCAACCCCACTGAACACCTTTGGGATGAACTGCAACACCGACTGCACCCCAGACCTCCTCACCAACATCAGTGCCTGATCTCACTAATGCTCTTGTAGCTGAATGAACACAAATCCCCACAGCCACGCTCCAAAATCTAGTGGAAAGCCTTCCCAGAAGAGTGGAGCTTATTATAACAGCAAAGGGGAATAAATCTGGAATGAGATGTTCAAAAAGCACATATGGGTGTGAATTGGCAGCTGTCCACATACTTTTGGCTGTATAATGTATGTATCTATCAAGGCTCTTTAAAAAAGAGGTTAAATCTAGAACCCTACAGCTCTATCTGAGGGTTAGGGCTCCTTTAGTAAGCTAAAAAGCCTTTAACTATCCAAAGAACCCTCGAAATTGTTGCTCATTAAAAATTTACGGACTCTTAGCTTTAAGATGTTTTAATAAATGAGCATTTTCTTTGTCGTTTTGCCATAACTCATTATACACTCATCGGGTTTATTTTTAGGCAGAATAGTATCACGTGTAAAGCCTTGTGGCATTCATTGCACAACACTTCCTCCTTAATCTCCAAATATCTCTTTCACAGCTTTGGTGTGTTTGGGGTTGTTAAAAATCGTAGACTGAAAAACCTTGAAAGACATTGCATGCTGTTTTTAATCCGCCATCTGGTGGCAAGCAGATGTATTGTAGTTCCTGATGTTCTCTGAGCATGCAACCTGTCCAGAAGAGGGTTTTTTTTTTCTTTTTTCGTTTATGTCTGTGTTCTCTTGTGGTGGAAATATTACAAAACACACTGACTTGAGTAAAAATACTGCTGCTCTAGTGTAATAATTTACAATCAAGAAAATGACTGGAGTAAGAGTACAAAGAACATTTAAAACTGGTTAAAAACCTCTTGAGTGATTACTTTACAAATGACAAATGTTTACGTCTACATGTGATACAAAAAATCTGAAAATGTTCTCTATCTGAGGGCCGCATTTTTGAACAATAATGTTAACTAACCAAGTGAGCTATGCTGAAATGAACCCCACCTCTATTATCAACAGTATATAAAGAAAGGCTGGCTAGCTAACTTTTATGACATTATTACAACATTTGATAACTCGCTAGCTAGCTCATGTTAATTCATACACGTTTCAAGATACATAGTTAGCTATCTAGCAAAGATGCCCCTTACACTTTATCCTGAATGATAACTACAGGTTGTAGAGCTTTCATACTGTAAAACATTAAAAAGGTCCGGCTAGCCCACTTAGCTAGCTCATGGCTTATCTTTACATGTTTACGCAGGTTGGATCTTGAGCTGTGAAATGCTGATATGCTCACGTAGTTTCCTTTGAAGCATTTAAAACTGAAGAAAGCTGATAAATTGCTCATCTGTCTTTACTGTCTCCGACATTGCTGCTAATGACTAATCATTCCACGCCTGAAGTGTAGACTTTCAGCAAAAATTATTTTGATTGAATTATTATGGAATTGAATTATTTAAAATTTTGCACATATTATTTTTTAATCTTTTAATATCTTTATTAATTATTATTAATTTTTTATACTCTGTAACAGTGACCAAAAATAAATGTAGTGAAGTTGAAAATTTTATTTAAAAAGCTGCTAAAAGACAGACCGAACTAGTCAAAGTGGTAGACCATCTTTTCCAGCTTTCTTATTACTTGTCTAAACTGATAAATAAATGTTTAAGATTTTAGCCAATCGTGGGCATCTGCGAGCTCATGTATGTGGAAGAGGGCAGATAGCGCTTTCCTCAGAGTGTGTTGCGATGTCCTGTGATGCAGCATGGGCAGCAGATTTAAAAGATGTGATTGGCTGGCTTGATGTGTCTCAGAGGAAGCAAGTGTTAGCTTTGACTCTCCTCAGCAGGCAGCTGTGGTATGATCGGGGAGAGCTGACTGGTGTGTGGAAAGTTAGGGAGACTACTTTAGGGAGAAATTGGAGGGGAATCCCCCCAAAAATGTCTGAGATTTCTTACTGTTGTATTTTGTTTTTAAAAAAAAACTGCTGTGTTTCTAGCAGTATATTCAACTGTTTCCTTTCTACCAGTTTGAGCAGCTCAACCAGGCTGGATTGTTCAGCAGGGTTATATTTAGCTCTGTGTTATAAGTTCACTTAATTTTGTGTTCTTACTCTGTAAATGACCTGTTTTTTTAAGCATTTGAGAGAAGAACTTTAAGGTTAAACCACTGCAACTCTTCCTGTAAAAATACCCTGGCCACTGCCCTAAAATGCGGGAAATCCCAAAATGACTAGCTAAAACTCTGTCTTAATTTACAGAACAATCTGAATACATTTCTAAAAGAACTCTGTATGAAATAAATAATCCTGAATGTATACATGTAGTTGCTTTTTTTTTTTTCAACACACCGAAAGCACGTGTCACTTTATCCCTTCTCGTCTTGTACTAGGTAACACAGGATTCAGCATTTGGATGACATCACCCTTCTGCACACACTAAGCTGAACTACTCACGAGCCGCTCTCCGTATATAAATAAACGTCACGCATACCTTCATAAATCAAGACACCCCCCCCTTAAGCACCTACTGAAAAACAACAGATGAGCTGGACAAGAGCAATTAAGGCGGCCTTGTTACTGGTAATGCTTCAGAATGCGTATCAGCTCACTGACGGCTTTCCAGTTCTTCTGAGGTGCTACATTCCTTCACTATGTGTGTCTTTTTTTCATATCTTAAACATGAACAGCTGCCTCTGCGTACAGCTGTAAGTTCATCTCTTGGTTCAGGCTGCTAGACACGGCACTGTTGAATTCTCGATTCTGATTGGTCAGAGGGTGTTAATTAACTTTCTATAACAGCAACTCTGACAGCTGCAATTCACAGGTTTATATTAATGCGCTCATTCTGATATCGTTGCTATAGTAACAACTCATCCACAGGAACTTGTACAGCAGACACTGCACATACTCTAAGACTAATGATGACCAGATTGTTTTTTTTAAATAAGTGTTGTTATTTAGCAAAGATAAACATGTAATCGTTATTGATATAATTTTCTGTAAGGAGAAGTTTATTTAAAATTTATGGAAGGAGTCTCCAGTGTCAGAGCTTTATAACAGTCAGTGATAAAGCTGCAACTTAAATTTTCCAACATGAGAACAACATCTGGGCTTTTCTCAATTACAAGCTGCATTTTTTGTATTTGTAAGTTCAAAGAGAAAATAACGTAAGTCTTAAGGCCTAGCAGCTCTGAAGTTACTACAGCCAAATTGTTCATTAAACTAAACATCAAGTTAAATTTAAACTAAATTCAGTCACTGTGAGTGTTTTCCTATTTATTTCCTCTGTTTTCCATTTGGAGGTTAAACCACTTGGTAATAACTTATTAGTACATCTCTTAGGGGATCAATTATTGTTGCATGTTCTCCCCATGTCTGTGTGGGTTTCCTTCAGGTTGTCTGGTTTCAACCCTCCTCCCACTTCTCAGAAACAATGAAATGCAGATTTTAGTCACCTCAGCTCTGAAACCTGTTAGTGGTGCTCAAGTGGTCATGAAACTAAATTTGCAGGTGCATAAAGGACTCATCATAACATTTCAGTCAGTATGAGTATGACACGATGCTATATGGGCTGGTCAACGTCCCTTCTGTTCTCCACTTGGAAGTGAAACTACTGGGTAAATGCTTAATAATCCATCTATTAGGGAGGTGTTTATTGTCTTGCATGTACTCCCCGTGTCCGTGTGGGTTTCTTCCAGGTTCTCCAGTTTTCTTTCCACGTCCCAAAAACATGTCAATAGGTGGTTTGACTACTCTGAAATGCCACTAGGTGTGAATGAGTGTGTGAATGATAGTACCTTGTGATGGACTGGTGTCCCAACCAGAGTGTACTCCTTCCTCACACCCAGTGTTCTTGGGATAGACTCCTGTTCCACCTCGACCCTGACCAGGATGAAACAGTTACTGAAGAAAGGAAAGAATGAATAGTCCCTAAACTGTTCACCTTCTGATCTGTGTCTTAGACATTAATCATTCTCTGATTATCAGTATCAGATTATGTGTTCTAGACATGGTTCCTCAACAAACCATCAAGATTACTGCAACATCTTTGCAGTGTTATGATTGCTCTTACAGCATGCAACTACACGGGAGCAGTACCTCCAATCAAAGGTTAAGCCAAGGCTGGGAATTATTTTTGTTTCAGATTAATAGTGTTGACATCTTCATGATGCAAGTCTAGCATGATGCAAGGCTTTAAAAAAAGCGACAAGCTTTGTACAGAGACATATCTGGCACCTGTGAAGGGTGACAAAATTATCGTTAAATAAAACCATGAGTGATGACTCCAGGCACACTGCAGGTGTTAATAAGAGCAAACCATAAAAATTAACATCTATATCAACCTGTTTTTGGCACACGCTTCCCGTAGTTTCAATAGGAATAATCTCACGGTTAAAATCGTTCACTTTTTACATATGCGTGACTGTTTTTCATGGTCTATTGCACGACTGCTTTGCCTAAGTTCACCTCTCAGAAGAATCTGCACTGACATTGAGCAGGAAATCAGCAAAAGGGTTATGAAAAGTCAAACTGGCTTGGTCCTCAGACTGTGAAAAATCGCTGCTGTAAATTTTGCGAGCAGTGTTAATATAAATCCACAGCGCTCATAAAAACTTTCGGATGCAGATCATTGTGTTTCTTGGCTTCTAAAGCATCATCAATCACTAAGCTTAGGGTCTGAAGCTCATACTGCCTCACAGCATCCAGTCCTTGTGCATCTTTATGTCCTATTTCCAATTATAAAGTGTATTTTATATATCTCTGTAAATCATATCTCATTGGTTTGTGCTGTAAATAAAAACGGATGCTAGCAGTTTTTTTTTCTACCAGTATTCTTAACCAATAGGACAGGCATATCTTTAAGTTTCTGGCACTAAAACATATTTGTCATAAATCACTTTCCAGCTTAAAACATATTCGTATCAGTAAAAATGATTTTGTATCATTGTATATTTTTATCGACTACCTTGATGTCACTTATGGCCCTACCTAAAAATGTCTTCCATATAGATGCAGTCCAAAGGGCAAAGGATTCATTTATAAGTCATGTGCCTTAACATAAACGCTGTCTGTCAGGTAGCGATAAATTTAAAATGAACTAATGGTCCACTTTGAGGTGTGGGTGGTGCTCGGGCCTCGGTTTCTCAGAAGCTCGGACCTTTCAGCAGAATCCGGTCTGTAATACACATCATGAAGGACCTGTACACTCTTTTCATATCTAGGCTGTCCCATGCATGGACATGTGAGATGCAGTGCGTTGTCCTTAAATAGAATAGAAATTTGTCCTCCACAAGGCAATCTCACTTTCAGCTTGAATTCAGGTGTACAAGAGGAAAAGTGCCATGGGTGAAGTGTAATTAAGTGGCTAATTTAGATATATTCTGCCACACATACTTCGGCCTACACATGCACAAAGGTGAACATTGTTCCACTCTGTGCAGCTCACAATTATACAAACACATTACGACTAGTTAGCATAGTTGGCAATGTCATCTTTCTAATATATTATTCAGAGGATTTCAAGATCTTTTAATGGTACTTTGTGATATTATAGATTTTTAGATTTATATTTAATTCATGTTAACTGAACTCATCAATTTAATAAGAGCTTAGGCCACAAAATCTTAGTAAATTTTTTTCATGTCCAAAAATCCCTTGATTAATCTTCGTCTATCTTCTGTGAATGAGAGGTTAGCATGTGCGTTGTCCGCTGCTAAGCTGTAGCTTCATCACTCATGCGAACATGACAGTAAAATGCACATTAGTGTCACTTGGAACAGGCGAGCACATGAGTGGATGTATGGATGTTTGCCTTTGTAAGTCATCTCACTGCTCGGGGGCCAGCAGTTGTGTTGGCACGTTTCGGATCAGCTGGGACGGCTTATGTTAGGTGTTTCAGAGAGACGTGACCCTTGCGGCAATCAATCAGTGGCCATGACAGTGCGGGTGGTTGCTGACTCCAAGGCCATGTAGCTACTTACCTCCGTCATGAGCCTCGGCTGGCCCTTCGAGCTATTCGTCCAAGCATATGACCCAGTTAGGTAACTGCTGATCACTACCACAGGCCCCTGCTGATGTATCCGTCCCTGGCCTGAAACAGTGAGTGAACACCGGTCCTGGGACCAGCTCTTGGTTTAGACTACATTAAGCAACTTGCATGAACTGCACTGATTTTTTTTTTTTTTAAACTGCACTCATCATCAAAGACCAACACTGGCAACAAATGTATTCAATTCTTAAAAAGCCTTTACATGCAGACGAGGTGATGCTACCCCTCATGCCATTCACTTTCTTTTGAGTCACCAAGCTCTCTAGACCATCGAACCCACCACAAGGTTAGCATATCACCTCCCATAATGGCTGACGTTAGCCACCACACTTCATTAGTGGACAACTTGTACTTTGCATTAATCCTTTAACTCTTTAAGTGCCGTGTCATGAGATTGATGCCCCTAACCACGCAATCCCTCATCATCATCATCATCATGCCTCTTACTGCAGGTGCCTCGTGAACGGGTCATTCATCTCCTCCCGGTCATTGCACAAATTGAGCATATTTCTCTCATTAAAAGTGCACTTGAGAACTGTTGACCAGCCCAACCATTTTAAAATTTCAGATTATGCTAGCCTTTAAAGTGCATTAAACAGCCTTGTCATGCACCAGGCACGTAAACTGCAGAGGTTTAAGTCACAGGTATTAAGTTTAGATGTTTATCGCGACCTTCTTGCATTATGGAGCGCCGAAAATGCAATTTATTACGATTCCCAGCAGCGTGGCATGCTTTGATGGGTGTCAGCTGAGAAATGTAGCTTGCTTGTAGAGCAGCGATGACACACACCTCGTCCTAGACAGTGTGTGTCAGCCCATGACCTTCTGAAGAGGCATTCCAGCTCAAGAGAATCTATCTCTTTACAGTTAAATGATCACTGAGAGTGTCTTATAGAGATACATTAATGTAAAGTGTATCAATGAAAGAAAATGAGCATAAGTGCCAGAAATGCATCTTTCTCCAATGCCCCCATTTCCTTAAAAAATGTTTCTTTTTACTCCTTGCATTTTAATTGAAACCTTCAGAGTACTCGTTACAAATCGCAAAGGTCTCTTCTTTTCTCACCCAATCATTTCAGTTTAACACCAAATATGTCAAAAACTTTGTTAAAAGCACCAATATAAAAAACTAGCATGAATCATGTCAATTTGTCATCTACGGTGACCTTCTCATGCTACACGATATAGTTAGCGCTATAGCTATCCGTATGCGTTTGAATATGAACAAGCCACAAGACTGTCGTGTGGAACTTGAGGATGAGCGCCTCTAGCCCTACCTCAGTAAAATGTTTCAGTATGCTTGAGTAAAGAAAGTCTTGTATAAAGTTGTTTCCTTTGCCTCCTGAGAATGCATGAACTCCATCTAATGTGAAAAAGCATGTTGAGGTAAGTTCGCTAATTCGTTAATGTTAACTAGTTCTATTTAACTATAGTTAACTAGTTATATTTAACATCGATTGCAGTAGCTAACATAATTGCCTAGCTATATTCTAGCTAATGGTAAATGTTAGTTATTTACATGATATTTTACTTCTGATTAATTCGTAGAGTTACTCATGCATATGAGCAGCAAACCTACAGAGATTGAATGATGTTTTCAGCAAAAGATTGTAGTTGCTTTACAGCGAAGCATCTTCTAACAGTTTTAGATAATTAAAGTTACTTATGGCATTAACTTAATTTCATCAGTTACAAATGTACTTTTTATGTTTTAAAACTTGAGTACGTTTAAAAGTAACAACTTTCTGACTATCACTTAAGTACATTTTTGGCTGGATACTTCCACTTCAGTACCCCTGGCTGTAAGGTACTACTTGTGCGCTGTGTATGTAAGAGCATTGTCATTGTATTTCCCTTTGACCCACTGAGGCATCACGGGCATCTGGTCATTCTCGAGGTAAGAGTGTGTGGGTGTTTCAGCTCCAGCCACGCTCCAGAGTCTTCACTATCGATCCCAAGAGCTGCTGTCTCTTGCCAGCTTCTGCAAAAATCTGTTGAAGCAGATATCAAAGACATAAAAGACCGGCAATGCCATCTAAATGCTTTTTTTTCTAAACATTCTTGCTTGATTTACACCAGTTTTTTTCTCTCAGGTTTTTAAGTGTTTTGAGGTCTGCTTAACAGATTGTTGCAATGATTTCTGGGAAGACAGAATGAGGCTTGCACGCGTTTAAATAGCAAAAGAATGAAAGCTCGGTAGATCAAATCCAAAAAGCGATGTCATTGGATGACTTGTTTAGATATTTCGTTACTCGAATATTTTCATGTATGTGAAATATTTTCTGGCAACGCTTTAAAGCATTCAGATATCTTATCACGATAAAAGTAAAAAATATCTTAGCATCACGCAACACTGTAAAACTTGTTTTAAAAAATGTCAAATCTAAAATTGGTTACTGCATTAAAAAAATGGCATTTATACAAGATACCTGGCATTTTTTTGCATTATTTGGCTAAATAAATAAATATATATATAAATAAATAAATATATAAATGAAATGAACCATACCATACAAGCTGGTTTATCTAGGCCTGCAGAGGACAAATTAAAATTTTATTTATCTACTCATGAGCTTCCTCAAATACAATATTAATCAAAATATTTCAGTGCAGTTCAGATTGTGCACAGAGGAAACCAAAACTTCCACCTCAGCGTTCTCAGTTTTGAAGATAAAATCAGCTATCTGTTTTATTCTGGTGTTGACTGAATCGCTTTTGCATCAAGATTCGCTCACAGTAATCAATGTCAGTAATGAAAATCTGATATGTTTTTTGACTCATGTCACAAAATATGTGCATATAATAATAAAGTAATAAAATAATATAATAATAATAATAATGAGATTGTGTATGTGGAGACCAAGTCTATGTTAAAAAGATTATAAAATTTACACGAAAAAGGTTTTTCAAACATGAATTCCTGTGCACCACAAATTAATATAAATGCTTATACTGTTTTTTTTTTTTATAAAAGCATGCTGTTTTATTAAACTAGTAGAGCTTCTTTGGGTGTTATAAGGTGTTATATAAGGTTTTGGGTGTTATATTTTTTTTTTAGTCTGTTAATTTTAACAGATTAGCAGGTGGTTTTTATTTTAAAAATGCTCAAAATGTTCTTTTTTGTATAGATTAATTAGAGGTTTGAGATTCTACTTAGCATTAAATGCAGTAAATTGCATAAATGCAAAAAAAAAATACTTAAAAAATTATGTCTTAGCAAGTGAGAATACCTTACATATAGGCAAATTTATCTAATATTCATCTTTATGAAGTAATAATAAAACCAATATAGGGTTATTAAGCCCATGTCTAGACATATTTGCTAATGTTAATCTTGAAATTGTCATGAAATTGTCTAAAAAGAAGCAAAATTCTATTTATAAACAAATTCGAGCTTGAAAATAGTAACAAATGTCTACAAATGTCTAGAAATAGGCTTAGTACACATATGTTTCTTATATAATGACCTCTTAATGAGAAATATTTGATCAATGCGGCTTTATTTATGATATTTTCACTATGTTATAATGTATTAGAGTGAAGTATTCATTAGACATCCAGGAAATTTGTTCCTTGTTGATGACTGGCATATAAACACCATTTAACTCAGGACCTGCTGTTTCTCACTCCAGTGTGTAGTAGACGTTCACTCCACTGACCTGTTGCATGCCATGTATCTGAAGGGCCGTGCAGGTATTTCAGCCATGTAGGTGTTTAAATCAAAGCCGGCCTGAGCCGTCAGCGAGGGAGGAGTTGTTGTGGGACGCATTTCGAGGGGTAGGGCCTGTGTTTGAAATATGGTTGGTAGAGTGCCTGTTATCTTTTCTCCTCGGCATCAAGCGTCCAGCGCCGGTGTGTCATCAGTTACAGCCCAGAGCTGGCACTGGCTCAAAGTGTGTGGGGTGGGGGGAGAGATGCTAGGAAATGCAATCCATATGGTGGCACTATAAAACCTAGCACATCCATATCCATAGTCCAAGATCATCGCTGCACGCTTCAATAAACCATCAAGTCAATAACTCTCAATTCTTCTCAGCGGCCACGGTGGTCCACACAACAGAAGACTTCTCCAGAGCACAAGGTGACCAGGACCGGGTGATTATAAAGGGTATGTTTCTTTTGCTGTAAATATTTTATCCCAGTTCATTATTATTAGGTGTGATTAATTACATTCAGTAATGTCACAATGCCAGTTGAGTAGTAACAATAAGTCAAGGTGAGTGGAATTATCAAACCCAAGTGAATATATATTGATTATTGATGATTACCCCATTTCTAGACACAATCACTCATTTTAATCTTCATTGTCTTATTCCATTGGTGGATAACTTTGCGAAATCCAAAAAAGCCAAATTCAAGACAATTTGAGGGTGAGTGGACTTACCAAAACTAGGCAAAAAAATTCTATCTTTGGCAAATGTATCTACTATTTCTCACTTCGAAATGATTATATAACAAATATAAGACTATTACACTCATTTCTAGACCTTTTTTCACTCATTTTAATCTTCATTGTCTTGTTCTGTTGGTCTTGTTCTGTTGGTCTTGTTCTGTTGGTGGATATCTTTGCGTATTTCAATCACTGATTTCTACAAAGCTAAATTCAAGCTTGAAATGAGTAAAAATGCATAGAAATAGGCTTAATATTCTTATATTTGTTACTTCATAATAAAAAATTATATTAGAAACATTTTACTTTATTTAAGATATATGTATTCTATCCCATTTCTTTATACTTTTTATTACATTAAGTAAAGTCATAATGTCAGTTAACAGTAAGTCAAGGCGTGCGGACTTACCAAACCTAGGCAAAAAATTATATTACCAAGTGATAATATCTTGAATAAAGACAGATTTATTTAATATTTCTCATTATTTAATGATTATAAAACAAATAAAAGACTATTAAGCCAATTTTAGGACATTTCTACTCATTTTAACCTTGAAATTTTATTCTGTTAGCATAGTTCAAGTTCTGTTAGCATAGTTCTAATGCATAGTTCAAGCATTTACTGCTAGAAAGACAATTTCAAGCTCAAAAATGTGTAGAAATAAATTTAATAAACTTCTATTTGCTATGTAAGAGCATCATAATGAGAAATATTACACCAATCTAACTGTATTTAAGATATATTTATTATATTGTATCACATGTCAGCTTGTTCTATTGGCTGATAACTTTGTTTATTTCAAGAGTTTACGTCTTGAAGCCAAAGTCGCGTTTGAAATAGGTTTTATACACTTAGATGTGTTATCTCGTATTGAGAAATATTAGATGAATCTGATTTCAGAAAAATGCATTGTATCACATTATTATGTGTGAGGAATTACTTTAAGTCATATTATAAAGTCAAAGCAAGTAGAGTTGTCATTTTTTAAAGATTATAACACATGAATGACTACTTCTTCTACTTCTTTTCCTTCTTCTTCAAAGGAGGTCCTGTTGGATTTGATATGAAGATCCTGTGTCATGTAATATTCCTGCTCATGCTGGGAGCCATTTATTGCCAGAACAACCGAAATGCCAAACCCAGCGGCAGAGCAGCTAAAAAACCCAGCAGTCCGTCTGCAGAGGTCGGCCCAGACGATGACTCTGCACCAAGTTCTGGCAAAGACACACGTGCGGGGAACCAGCAGACAGCATCTGCTAACAAGCCGGCCGACGACATGAAGCTGCACCTCCTGAAGAACACTCCAGCCACGTGCAATGACGGCACTGCGGCTGGGTGAGAGCACGAGATCGTCAGAGCTTCTTCACCTCATTCTTAAAGCAGGGTGGTGTGACGTGAAGCAGAGAGCCGTTACAGATAGCACCGTGTTTTATTCCTCTTATTCCACAGAAATTTTTCAAAGCAATTTTTATATTTATTAAAAAGCAACATGGTGTACTTTTTATCCATTTATGGTTACATTTAATGATGTGGAATATCCACAAAACAAGTTATCACTTGCATTATAGCAGCTATAAACAGTCATTCCCTCATCAGCCTCTGTTGAAGTTTAGTAAGAAAAAAAAAAACGCAGCTTAACATGTTACAGAGAAACCATAAAGCGCAAAGTTACAGTTCAGTTACAGTTTAGTGATGCACACTGATATATTTTTTAAATTAAACATACTGTATTTATTATATAAAACAAACTAATAAGAACAGATATGTATAAATGTTGCATGACAAATAGACTCTATTATGAAAACGTCCTGATATGGCCATGACCTGAGCATGTCCTAGGCTCATCCGTAACCTCTTCCTATTCTATCCCATTCTATATTTATTTTCCATCCACAGGTTTTACCTAAAGGAGTTCAAAGGAAGCAAGAGGTGGCTGATATTTTTGGAGGGTGAGTATTTAAAACGGGGTTAATTTTGTCAAGGGGCCGTCAGCGGGCTTAAATGCTCTGCTCGGCGTTATTTTGACTGCTGCTCATCTTCTTGGAGGCGTGCTCTTTTTTTGTTGTTTTTTTGGACTGTGTGACGCCGTGTTGCTTCACTTGCATTACATGTACGATTGATGGTGTCAGCACGGGGCAAGAAAAGAAACCCACTATGTAGCTGGATTGGAAAACAATAATAAACCTGCTGAGGCTCTGTAGTGGGAGAGTATAACTGTATTTTTGAGAGGAATTCTTTACTCAGTTAAAAAATGCAATTCCTCATATAAATAAATCCATTGGTAAAAGTTGAAGTTTCAAATTCTTCACTTGTGTTAAAGTAGAAAAGTATAAACAACGTCTGTGACATGAAAGATATTATATATTGCTATTATATATATATATATATATATTATTTGGCATCTAAATGCAGAGAGACGGTTAGAAAGTCGTTTTCATTCTTAGCTTCACGGTTTAGCAGGTTAGATGTTTGTTATTTTGTTCTTTCTTATGAACAAGCACACGGCAGACATTTTGTTTTCTTATTTAGTTGCTGTTTCAGTATGGAAGATTATGCTATAAACAGAAGGATTTCTTCTTTTTTAGCTTTTTATACAATTATCTGACACATCTAAAACTACAACAGTCACATAGCACTATCTATGTTGAAAAAAAAAAAAAACACCACATATCTTTGGTATGAAAAAGAGGCAAAAGTTAGCATAGACCTCTGTGGGTTAAAGTAAAAGTAGAAAAAAGATTCACATGTCCGATTTTAGTTACTGATGGTAAATTAGTTCCACTTTCACTAAGGAACCAAGGCAGTGGAATAACATTAGCTAAGGCTAACAACAGCTTTATTCCTAATCTGTCAAATGTTAGCTAGTATGATAATAACTAGCTGAATGCTAATAGCTAGCTCCCGCACTAAATACAAAGTGTGTGTAGCAGCAGATATGCAGCAGTGATGGGTATTAGGTCTCATTCTCACTAGAAGAATGTAAGCAGAGATTTTTCTTTGAAAAAAGTATTAGGTGAAGGTTAGGTTTAAATGCAAAAAAAAAGTAAGCACAATTCATTTCTAACAAACAGTGAAATGATAACACTAATTCAATACATTATGAGTTTAATTTTATACTCAGGAAGACTTTATACTCCTAAACCTTCGTTTAGTGATGTGAGAATTAACACTCTTACACATTTCTGCACCAGTCATGCCTCTCGCTGCTGCTTTTACAGCATGGCCTAGTGCAGGTGGTCCATACCTCGAGAGCCTGAACAGCAGCCTAACGGGGCTGCCCTAGTCAAACCGGATGTCCGGCTAATATTAGTGAATTATTTTTAGGTGGTTGGTGCTGTTACAACAAAGAGTCCTGTGATTCCAGATATAAAAATATCCCTCGCCTGATGAGCTCAACTGACTGGCCACAGACGCGCAAAGGTAGGCTGCTGTCTATCACTTCCTGTAGCACTAACATGACATGCCAACGCTCTCTCTCTCTCGCTTGCTTTCGCTTTTAAGTGCCCGAGGCTTGAATCTGTGTGATGTTTTGGGGGGTTTTTTTAGGAACTGGAATCCTGTCTTCACAAGCTGATGAGAATCCACACTGGTATAATTCCAACATTGTGTAAGTGCATCAAAAGTGTAACAGGGAAACCAAAAGTGTAACAGCAAAACAAATCTGATATTTAATGTAATTTTCTGTGTTTTGTGACAAGGTTTGTCCCCTACTGCTCCAGTGATGTGTGGAGTGGTAACAAACCAGCAGCAAAGACCAAACAGGCAAAAGAAACAGGTGACACTCTATCTTCTATTAGTACATGGATATAAGTTTGCTTAAAGCTGTATTGATTTGAATGTTTTATTACAAATATCCAATTAGGGGAGTAAAATATACTCTAAACCATGGGTTCTCAACCATTTTTTTGGCCAATGATACCATTTTAAGGGCACAAAATTCTCACGACCACTCCACCACCACCACCCCAACAATGCCTACAATTAGTTCAAATTAGTTGTACAAATATACGATTTTGTACAAGTAATAGTACAACTCGGGTCCCTGGAGGACTAGTGGTTAGGCCTCAGCGCTCTCACCACCGCACCACCGGTTCGATTCTAGGCCAGGGAACCACACGACAGCGTGCACAGATAGTGTGCGTTCTGAGATGCTTTTCTGCTCACCACGGTTGTAAAGAGTGGTTATATGAGTTACCTTAGCCTTCCTGTCAACGCAAATGAGTCTGGCCATTCTCCTCTGATCTCTCTCATCAACAAGGCGTTTCCGCCAGCAGCAGAACTGTTTACATCCATGCAACAGTCAAAGTCACTGAGATGTTTGATTTGAACATTAACTGAAGATTTTGACCGGTATCTGCATCATTTATGCTTTTTATGTTTGTGTCTGCTCCATGTCAGAGTACTCCTTCATGGGATCTGTGATCATCCGGGAGCTGATCAAAGAGCTTGCAACAAAAGGACTGAAACAGGCCAAAGTGGTGATGCTGGCTGGAACGAGGTAATGTGTAAGGAATAAAACACAATGGGAAATGCTGTTATAGAAAAAATAATCTGACACACGGTTTTTAATCTGTTTATGTGGAGCATCCTCCATACAAGCCCATCCCAACGGGTTGTTACTATTGAAACTGTAACATATTAGAATGAGCACACTTATATAAACTCGTGACAATCAGAATCAAGAATTCAACAGTGCTGTGGTAATTTTTAATTAAATTAGATGGCTTATCAAAGTGGGAGTTATGTCTAGGATCGTGTCTTGTTAAGCTTGGTAAGGCCAAGATATGTATCAGTAGCCACTCATTATAACAGTCAAGATACATTTAGATCTCAATAACTGGAAACAATGGACACAGAGGCACTGGGTCAGAGGGCTTAAACACTTTCTCCATGTATGGACCAGCTCCTTGCCGGCACCATCCGAGCAGCACACATAACCCTGGCAGGAGCTCTATTTTCAGCCCATGCTGTCGTCCGCCATGAAGATGTATACCGCTATGACATAATATCTATGTATATCCCTCCACAATGGGATGCTGAGTTCTGAAGATTCTTCCCAGATTAGTGGCATGTTTGGTCGGCCAAAAAAAGAATGCACAGCCATGCACACGGTTATCACACCAATGAGACATCCCATGTTTTTTTCTATCCAAGTCAGGTTTATTTTGGCTGCATTTTTAGGGATAGAAAGGGCTAAAATGTGTTTGCTCCATCTTGCGTGCAGTGCTGGAGGTACAGGTGTGATGCTGAACATCGAGAAGGTGGCCAGTCAGCTGGAGCAGCTCGGTGCAGATGTGCAGGTTCGAGGCTTGGTTGATTCCGGATGGTTTCTGGAGAGCAAGCAGCAAAAGACCCAAGAGTGTCCAGACAGTCTCTCTTGCACTCCAGTTGATGCTATCAAGAAAGGGTTGCGGTAAATTCAAATGCTCTCGTATAAAGTGTTTTCATAATGCTTACACTTTCACACATCAGTCATCTTTTTAAATTAGAGAATAACTCATTTTTTCTCCACAGAATGTGGAATGGAGTTATTCCAGAGAAGTGTAAGCAGCACTACAAGCGAGGCGAGGAGTGGCAATGCTTTTTCGGACACAAGCTTTACTCCTTCTTGAGCTGTGAGTTTGTGTACAATCACTGGGCCAGGGACTGGGCTTGAATTGAGAACTCCATATAGAATATTTAAGGGATTCCTCTGATTTAAGGGACAAATCAGTGAATTATTTTATGCTGCTAGATGGAAGTGTACACCAATTTTTCCGTAATGTTATTGTTCATTATTGTGGTCAGTAGGTTTTAACAGGTATTTAAAATGTCAGGCTTATTTCAGGCTTTCTTGCAGCAATGAATCAGATCAGATGAAATTTAAAATCTGTTCTGTTCTCAGCTCCACTGTTTGTGGTTCAGTGGCTTTTTGATGAGGAACAGTTGCGTGTGGAAAACATTTACGTGGGCAGGCAGTCTCTTTCCGAGCAGCAGTGGACCTACATGCAGAATCTCGGGAAAGAACTGAAAAACTCCCTCAAAGATGTCACGTAAGTGCTGCACTCTCACAAAGCTACTCTGTGGTTCCTCATTTCACATTTACACGATAGAATACAATTTATAGAAGAAAATAGTTGCAGATAGAACATCTGATTAAAAAGTGTCAGTAATTATTATTAAGGAAGTAATTTCTAAACATTTACTAAACTAAGTGCTAAACTAAACATGTAGTTTAGTAAAGCTATAAGGTGGCTTCTACAGGAAAGTCTATGCTATAGATAAGCACCTCTCATCATGTGTTTTTTTTTTCAGTGCTGTGTTCGCCCCGTCCTGCCTGTCCCACACACTGATCACTAAAAGGTAAGGACACCGCAGCCACACACGGTGAGCTCATGCTGCTGTTTTTGACCGCACATCCATCATGTCGCATTCTGGATGTCACCAAAATGCCACCTCACACTTTCACACACCTAGCCAGTGGCCCCTCGCTGGGCGTAATGATAGCTCGGACCACCCGGGGTTTATGTGGGTCATAAAATGACCTCATGAATGTATTTGTATCTGTTACAAACACATTAAATGTAATTAATCAAGCAAGGAAAATGTTAGAGACTATATCCTATCCTAATGAAAATCCTTACATGGCCATGTTTTGATTGAGCACATGATGCTTGTACCTGTCTTCACCACTTCCTAATCTTATTTCAGTAACTGGATGGACTTCCAAGTGAAGGGCACATCTCTGTCTCGCGCTCTCCAGTGCTGGGACAGAAGCCTTCAGGAGGCCAACAAGAACAGCAAGACGGCACTGAAAGGCTGCCCTTTCCACCTGATCGACACATGCCAATACCCTCAGTGCAACCCGACGTGTCCGGCGCTGATTGACCAGGCCACCCAGCAGGAGATGACCCTGCTCCAGGTGCTGGCAAGCATGGGTGTGGACCTGCAGAAGCTCGGTCTGGACACACGGCGTGACGGCAGCGCTTCCTCCAGCATGATTAGCAACGGTGGCTAAGGAGTGATAGTTGAGTGATAGTAGAGTTTCCTCAGTGGCGACCCTTAGAGTCACTCTTTTGTGTTCCAAAGAGGTTGAGATCTTTGAGCCGTGAGTATGTATTTGGATTTCTGTGCCAAATGTGTGCAAGTAGGATGGACTTTTGGAAGTAAAGCATGAGTTATGATTATGTATCTAGTCACAGTTAATCCATAGTTAACCTGCAACTCGTGTATGTGGAGATTAGATTGAAGGGTCGTTTTTTTTATTTCACCCAAACTGCTTTATTCAAACAAGACGTCTTTGTACAGGAAACACCTTACTGCAAGATGAAAGAGAGCATGAGGTGACAATACCAGTCAATTCTAGAGATCTTTTCAGACTGGATTAATAGTATACACTCCTGGAAAGAAATCTAATCAGTACTCCATACTGTACCCAAGGTGCATGACATGTTCGGGTTGGTAGCCTGATAGTCAAACAGAAACGACATACCTAAAGGTTATCTATTTATTATCTTTTGGCTTAGTTGAGAAGAGTGTGATATCCTTTCAGTTATGAATATTTACTGGTATTAAATGCCATACAGTAAGATTATTTATATATTCATTTCACATTTTCTTGTATGAACTGAATATAAAGTAAAATATATTGCATTATCATGAATGTAAGAAATTATTCACATTAACTACAATTAATATTATTGATGTAAAGTTAAAAACTATACTGTAATAAAGCATGAAACATTACCAAATACCTGTAAGGCTTTGTGCAATACATTAAGACATCCTATATAAATTAAAAAGAATGTTGAATTAAAAATGACTGAATCCTAATTTATACAAACATGAACAAGGCCATAAACAAAACATTAACCTTGTATATTTTAAAAATTATTTATAGCTTATTTATAGCTGCTATAACATAACTGGTAACAGGAACTAACTTGCTTTGTGGACATTCCACAACATGAAATGTAACTAGAAATGAATAAAAGGTATGATGTTTCATTCTTTAATAAATAAAAATATGTAATTGTTGGCAAATTGTTGTGGTATAAAATGGAATAAAACATTTGTGCTGTTATTGGAAAATAATCAACTTCGCTGTGGTAACAGTGATTCCACTTCATCACCCCACGCCATCGCTGATTACTTTTCCTATACCAGCACGCCCTGAGTGTTTTATTCCCTACTTAGCCAACACATCGTACCCCTTACACATTTCTTAATTAAATATCTTAATTATCTTTATAACAAATCAGAAATATGGATATGTAATAGTGACTATAGAATTAAGTCTAATCTTCTTAGTTTGATAGTTTCTCAAATAAGAATTGATTTATCTTATAAAAAAAAAGGCACTTAAAGGAAGTTAAAGGAAGAGGAAGAGCCGGAGATCAGATATGACCTGATTAGAGATTAAATGATTATATTTGTGCTAATTATCCTGCAATTAATCTGTAAAAAGAAGCTCAGACGTTAGAGGTCTGTGCTATTGGTCTGAAGGTTGTGAATTTAAATCCCACAAGAGTCAATAACAGACCCATGAGTAATTTACGGAACCGTGAAATGTCTCACTGGTAAATTTCTTCAGAGCTCACAAATAAAGAAAATGTGATGTGAATCACAAGGTTACATTTGTGTAGTCATGTTGTGGCATACTCGGCTCTGTTCCTCGTAGGAGAGACGATCACCATTAATGTGGTTTAAAAAAAAAAAACCCTAAAAACGTTTTTTTTTTTTTTTGTCAGACTACTTTCTGTTCCTCGGAAATATGTTTTTCATATTCAGTTCCTTGTTCTCTGTGGGTAAAAAAGCTGAAAAACAAAACCTACCATTTTTTACAAAAAAAAATGATTTTACTCTTCTAATTCTAATTTGTGTTTCAAGTGTGTCATAATAATAATAATAATAATAATAATAATAATAATAATAATAATAATAATAATAAACTTTATTTAACATGCACCCCAAAGTGCTTTCCAGTGTGAAGCAAAAAGACAGAAAAACAAAAACAAAACATAGTAAAAAAAAAAAAAAAAAAAAAAAAAAAAAAAAAAAAAAAAAAAAAAAAAAAAAAAAAAAAAAAAAAAAAAAAAAAAAAAAAATAGAAACAATGGCAGATAATAACAATGCAAGTAATAGAAGAATATAATAATAATATAAAATTATATCTATCTATCTATATATATATATATACAACAATTAAAATAAGACAAACATAATATAAGCATCCAATGGACACAATTGATATAAAAATTGATGAAAAAAAAATTTGATAAAAGCCCCAGTTCTGGCTGAAGAAAAGCAGCCCTAAAGCATGATGCTGCCACCACCGTGCTTCACCATGCATATGGTATTCTTTTGATGATGTGCTTTTTTTTTTGTTTTTTTGCACCAAACATACCGTTTGGAATTATGAAATTATTATACCTTTTGGAATTGGTCTGATCATTGCCACATGGTTTGGGGTGATTTTAGTTGAGTTTCGATGTTTTTTGTGAGAAAAGGCCTCTATCTAGCCACCCTACCCCACAGCCCAGACACGTGAAGAATATGAGAGATTGTTGTCACATGCAGAGAGTAATCAGTACTTGTCAGATATTCCTGCAGCTCCTTTAATGTTGCTGTACATCTCTTGGCAGCCTCCCTGGTAAGTTTTTGTCTTGTCCTTTTGTAATTTTTAGAGGGACATCCTGTTCTTAGTGATGTCACTGCGGTGCTTCATTTACTTATGCAACCAGGTTATTGTAACTTTTGTATTTTTCCTATTTTTCCCCAAAATGTTTCACATTGAGGGTGGGAAAAGTTCTGACATGATTGGATTTAGTTTAATTTTTTTAATCACAAAAACTTGCCATTTTAACAGGGGTGAGTGGATTTTTTATATCCACTGAACTTAAATATGAAAGTAAAAAATTGCATATTTCAAAATGCTTTCTATTAAAAATATAAAGTATATAGCAATATAAAAATGTATAAAATATATACAAATATATAAAAATATATACAGTTTATAGGAAACATTTATAACAATGTTTACATTACAAAATAAGTAATGTAAAATAATGTGCCAGTAAAAATAAATAAATAAATAAATAATAAATGCTAGTTAAAATTTAAAGTAAAAAAGAATATTTGTAAAACTGTTTTAAGCATCTTTTTTAAATCAGTGATATATGACAGAGGGACAGAATGGATAAAATAATAAAATAATAACAATATCAAATATATAAATATATATAATATAAAAGTAATGTATGACAGTAAAAGTAAGACAAATAACAAAAGTGGAAAAAAACCTATTTTTAGACATGCTTTTTAAGCATTTTTCTTTTTATTAATCAGTGGTAGATGGAGGCTGTAATCAGACTCACAAAGGAAAGTGTTTTTACCCAAGTGAACGTGGTTTGCAGAAAGGAAGTTGTACTTCTTTGTCTTTTTTTTTTTTTTTTTTTTTTTTACTTTTTTTA
Source organism: Pangasianodon gigas (assembly GCA_022758105.1). NCBI lineage: Eukaryota > Metazoa > Chordata > Actinopteri > Siluriformes > Pangasiidae > Pangasianodon > Pangasianodon gigas. Next base: position 32,631,115 of record CM040455.1, on the reverse strand, counting down.
TGATTTTTTTTTCTTTTTCTCTTTGATCTTTGTGTCTTGGGTTTCTGCAGCTTGTACACACTTTTACCTGAGATTGGACCTGCTGATTGTAGATCCAGACACTTACTATAACTATAGTATTGTTTCATTTATGATCAATTCTTTTCATTTTCAATCTTTTTTTTTTTTGCCATATTGCTGCAAATGCATGGAGGATGTTGTCTGAACTCTGAAAGCATTTACATGAGGCCTTGCAGGAAAATGCAATTTAATTCTACAGTATTCTAGAAATAATATTCTAGAAACAGAAAATCTATGCATGCATGTCCACAGGAGCAAAGATTTGCACTGTTTTTAAGAGTGCAGAGCGCTGGCTGCATGGTCACATGACTCACCTGGATTGTGGTCGCTGCACATTTTCCTGTCATCGCCCCTTTCCTTAGCAGTAGTCTACTACAAAACCAACCACAGCTGCATGCGTGCAACCAAGTGTGTACCTGTGCACACCCAAAGCTAGGGTTAGGATGGTGGAGTATTTTTTTTGGGGGGGGGTGTCTGTAAAGATAAAAAATAATGAAACCACGGCTGTTTGACAATGTCGCTTCCTGGTTTTTCATGTTGAGTTGTAATTGTGTATCATATTAAACAGAGGTGTGATTCTGAGAACACACACAGATATTCAGATAAGGATTTATGGTTTGAGAAAGTTCTGTTATCACTCCATCACATTGGACTACACAAACAATGCAATGAACCATTTCCTTTACCCTGACCCACACACTTCACTAAATTATGACGTTTGCAGCCATCTAATTTAATCTTTCCATTTACTACAGAGCCCGGTGGTGAGATCTTTCCTTTGATAAAACTAAGATGTAGGTACAGCTTATTAACTTGTGCGAACAAGATCGTTAAGACATGGAAATTCGATCATTTGCTTGTGGCCAAATTAAAACCTTAAGTGAATAATTGTATTACAATTTTTTACTATGTTCAAATTTTTTATTCATTTTCTCATTTACATTTTCACAAAAGCTTCTTTTCTCACTCACTTTTCATTTTCCAACAGACCAAAGGACTAAAGCACCACTGCATCACACTCTTTAGATAAAGATGAAGCAAGGGCTAAATCCCACTGGAAACCCTATCAGCATGGCATTGTGGGTAATATAGGAAAACTATAAAAAAATAAAATAAAAATAGCCGAACATGTCAATGAAAGAAGTTTAACCTAAAAAAAGTCAACTCAGGATTTCATTACAAAATAAGTCTTCGACATTATTGAAGATCACGTTGATTTCAAAGATTACTGTGCAAATCACTGAGGGTGGATTTTTCCTTTAAATAATGAAATTCTTAGGTATTAGCTTGATATAGATATGGAGGATATCGAGCTAAAAACACAGCCTACACATGAACCACAGCTGCACACAAGAAACCAAGTGTGTACCTGTGTGCACCCGTGTGTGAGGCAGGGGGAAAGATGAAAGGTTTATGTAGCATTGTTTTTCCCGTGTGGCCATTATTTTCTTTGCCCTACTTTATACTACTGTGGGAACCGTTATGCTAGTAAACTCTGCAGCTGTACCAGCTTAACCCCTTATTATTCAGTTCATCTAATAGAGAACTATTCCTTAACCTAACATGGTACTACTAGGATGATGCCGATGCCTGATCCTGACACACTGTGGCTCCTCTGATTCATCCTCATACTTCTTCTGCTTGGAGCTTCTGCACTTCTGCTGCTGTGCATGGCTCCACATGGACACCCTAAAAAGTTGCACTTCACAAAAACAGTTTATGCCCAAGTCTCACCCTTTATTCAGCATACAGTATATAATCTCACCTAGACACTGTAGATTTGTACCTAAGAGCTGCTGCTGCTGTTATCATAAAGACAGTGTGCTCATCCCAGGACTCTTATCCACAATCTGCCACACACTTAGTAATGTTTGCTTTGTCACCCAGAAGATGATGGGTTCGCATTTGAGTCTGGTTCCGCTCATGTTTTCTTCTTCACGTTGCCTCCTGGAGTTTTCCTCACGACTGTCGGCTCTGGCTTGCTCATTAGGAATCAAAATCTACATCCAGATTTCAGTAAAGCTGCTTTGTGACAATGTCTATGAATAAAATTGAATTGAATTGAATTGAACGTTCATGAACGGTCAAGTCATGAAGCGGAGTTTGAGCTTGATATCTGTGAAGTGGTGCAGTCGTTAAAATCCAGAATGTTGTAACTAGATCTCTTCTGACCAGTTTGCCCTTACTCACAACATTATACTGACCAAACACAGCATCAATGTTGGGCTTCTATGCTTTCTTACTTACTGCCTGATACGTAAGTAGCACGGCTAAGCATATTTTTTGTCAAGATTTCTCCCTTTGCGCAAGTCTTATTGTTTCAAAGTTTGCAATAAGATTTCACAACGAACAATGACATCACAGAGTATACATAGACAAAACCAGGAAGTACAATAAAGACCAGAACTCAGGAATTAAGGCTCAGACTTAAAGATACAAAATGCATAATAAGTTTTCACATTGGGTAATAAAAAATGACAGGACAGGGATGGAGACAGGACTACAACATGAGCATACGGCTGATTTTCTGTTCTAGTTCTGTCTCAGCCCCTTTCCTTGCTTTGTTACCTTATTGTGTTCACCTGTTCTTGATTAGTTTGTTTATGTATACCCTGTTGTGTCATTGTTCATTGTGAAGTTGCCGTTAAGTCTGTGTCTTGGTTCACAGGTCCAGGTCCTCATTGTACTTCCTTTCTCACCACTTCCTTTCTCATTTTTGAATATGAATTATCCTTCTCTGATGCTGCCTGTGAGTGTTTTGACCCCGGACTCTGATTAAAATTGTTGTGTTTGCCCTAAAAGACACACACCGAATTGACGCACTTGCATCCTGCTTCTAAAATTTTTAATTTTGTAAGACATGATTTACTTGAAATATTCAACAAGTTATCTGTTGTCAATCTGAGTTATACAATAGGTTTGTCAAAACATCAATATTATCCACGTTATTTCTGCCGTCTTCAAAGTCTCAAACAGTTTTCTCATTACGTAGGGTAGAAATGTATCTACAGAAAATGAAAATGAAAAAATGAGTTTTTGCTGAATTTTTGAATTACGCAGTTGAAGTTTTGGCACCCCCTGCTTTTGCTTGCTTGACCCCAGAACAACTCAGGAATTCAAATTCATACAAATTCATAATCAGTTACATAAAAGTTAACATAAAGTATACATAAACTCTGTACAGATAAAGTTTTATTGCCTTTGCTTGTTTTTCTCGAAACAGTGTGAGGTGAGGTGAAAACCCTTCCTCTGATCGTGGCTTCAAAGACAGGAGATGTGGTTCCACAATGAGCAGAGGGGGAGTGAAAAAAAGCAATGCTGATCACTGTGTTCTAAGCAGTAGTGCGGCAGACGTCAAACGCACTCATTCAACAACAATGGTCTCATTCACGGGTGAGTACAAGCATTTTAAAACCAAATAAATAAATAGTCTAGTAAAAGTTATCTCCGTAGTCTGTCTACTTCCAGTGTATTCTACAAATAGATGTGAAATTGTGCAAATAGTGCAAATACAATACACAGCTTTACAGGAAAAGGTTTCTACATAGAGTTTTATTAAATGTTTGATTAAAAAAATTCCATTAATGATCTAGAAATAGATCGATTTTCTAATTCATGTTCTCTTTCATCTGTAGTCTTAGGTCCCGTTCTGCTGATGTGGTCCTGCCACTTTCAGGTAACATATTTAGCACAATGTGGTTGTGCATGGCTGCACGTGCACTATTTTGTACTTCTGATATATTTTTATTTATCTTATGCCAAGTTTGAGACTGAAATGTGAATGTAGTGATGGTGTTTTTATATTTTAAATGCATATTCTGCATCATTTTATGTGCACATTCTGTAACAATAGCCTGGATGGTGTATCTTTATTGTGAAAGTTATGAAAGTAAGCTGAAGCACTGCTTTAGAGTGAATCTGTGAACTTGCCCCCTTTTTTTCAGACAAGTTGGTCCAATGTGACTACTGACTCCACAACTGAAACAACTGAAGATGATTACACGCCTGATTATGACAAATTTGAGACGGTGTGTGGGAAAGACTCCAATCGAAACTTCCGATCATGGTTCCTTCCTACAATCTACAGCATCATCTGCTTCCTGGCTCTCCTAGGAAACTTCCTGGTGATCTTGACCTACGTCCATTTCAAGCGGATTAAGACGATGACGGATATCTTTCTGCTCAACCTGGCTGTAGCTGACCTGCTCTTCGCGCTATCGCTGCCCTTCTGGGCCGCCAGCGTTATGACCAAATGGCCACTCGGGTGGTTTCTGTGCAAGGCGATGTATGCTATCTACAAGATCACCTTTTTCAGTGGCATGTTCTTGCTCACTTGCATCAGTGTGGACAGGTACTTCTCCATCACCAAAGCTGTCTCTGCTCACCGCTGCCGTTCCAACGCCATTCACTATGGACGTGTATCTTCCCTGGTCACTTGGGTGATAGCTGTGTTCTTCTCCTTGCCTGAGATAATCTACTCCAATGTCAACTCCAACAACACCTGTGTGGCGTACATCAATGGGCACGAAGATCTCCGCATCTCCATGCTAGTCAGCCAGATGGTGCTGGGCTTTGTTCTGCCGGCCCTCGTGATGGTCTTCTGTTACAGCTGCATCATTAAGACCCTCATGCAAGCCAGGAACTTTGAGAGAAATAAAGCCCTAAAAGTGATCTTCGCCGTCGTGGCCGTGTTCATTGCCAGCCAGCTGCCGTATAATGTGGTGATGGGACTAAGCACGCACAACACCACCATGTGTGACCTCGATAACAACCTCCTCTATGCCATGGACGTAAGCCAAGGTATCGCCTTCCTGCGCTGCTGTGTGAACCCCTTCCTGTATGCTTTCATTGGCGTGAAGTTTCGCAATGATCTGCTGAAACTGATGAAGGTTCTGGGCTTCTCGACTCCCAGCCATGTCATATACTCCGGTAAGAGGAAATCCTCGGCCGGGCTTGACACTGACACCACTTCATTTTCCCCATGAGCCAGTGACTTTTCCTCTTTTTATATATACTTTATTATTTCTATATTAACTATTGTGGTTATTCATTCTTTTTTCGTTTTGTTTTTTACTTTACATTTCATTCCATATTACTGTATCATACTTTTCAGATTTTTAAGATTTTTCTTATGAAAACAAGGACTTTTTTTCAACTTTTATATTCTACATAAAGTGCATTATTTTATTTTTGCATATATACATTTATTGTCTCTGTCAACATTTTATGATGTTTAAAATACTGAATAAAGCTTTTTTATATATGAATTAAATACCCCTAGTGTAAGCTCGAACCCTAAACAGACACATTTTACAAATACACTGAAAGTACAGGGCCTCTTTTTTCTTGGAACGTGTTCTAGATGCACTATGTCACAGTTTTCATCTGCTCAGTGGTTTACATGAACACCCAAAATGGTGGAGATCAAAACAACTGAAAATTCAGTCTTAGCATGTATGTAGTATATCTTCGAAAGTCCACTCTACTGTAAGTAGTTTCAATATTATTTTAATGAATGAAGCCACAAAATATTATTAACAAATGTCTGTGAAGAGTACTCAAAAAACCCTTAAATCCCAGTGACCATTGTCCAGACCTTCTCCGGACATATTCCTAACTACAAACACATAATATTAAGTTCACTTTAGTTACTGAATAATATTCTCTATTATGAATAACTGAATTATAAGCTGTACACTAGGGTACATTTGGTACACTCGAGATAAAAGGATATTACATTCGTTGATAAGTAAGGTCACATTTATCAACATTTATCACATTAATATAAACCTGGGATTTGACTACCGCTGTTATAGAAAATTAATCAACACCTTGTGATTACACTTTCAGTTAGACTTGAGAATTCAACTGCATTGTTTTATGAACTAATCTTAAAGTTGTGTGAAAGCCAGTATTTCCTGCAATTACACAGCAGAATGACATGAATCTTGCACCTATATGTTCACATGTATTAACAGGTGTTAACCAACAAGTGTTAGCCAACATGAAAACATGTTTATAAAGTTGAAAAGAAACCACACAGAGATCAGTTTAAACAGATTCACAGCACAGAATGATAGCAAAGCCGAATCGAGAACTTTAAAAAAAGACACGGGTTTCTAGATGTCTCACCTCATCACCTCAAGCTTGAAACTACTTTTTTTTTTTTTTTGCGTTAACCAGCATGTACACATGCCTAAAGTTGAAAAAATAGCCCTTTAACTTATTCTAAAATTGAGCTTCAACCACAAACCCACCTACAACACTGCTGCATTTCCAACAAAAATATCTGCTCTTGGCCTTCTCTGTACAAGTAACGATGTAGAGACCATTTACATTTTCAGAGGTTTGTACTAGATCTGTTTTTTAATCCCTTTCCCTCCCCCTCCCAAAGGATTTCTGACCAATCCCACCCCTCCTGAAGAAATTCTGATCAAACCCACCCCCTTCTGAACAAATTTTAACCAATCCTATCCCTCTTGAAGGAATTCTGACCAATGCCACCCCATCTCAAAGATATTATGACCAATATAACCCCTTCATCAAGGAATACTGACTGAGTGATCCCACCCACTTCTGACCAAGAAGTCTGAACAATCCTGCCCTCTTGAAAAAATATTCTGACCAATCCTGCCCCCTATAGAAGGAATTCTACCCAATCCTGCCTCCACCCACAGGAAGTCTGACCAATCCTGCCTATTTCTGAAGGAATTCTGACCAATCCCACCCTCTTCCTCAGTTAGTATTTTTTTGCACCATCCCACAATATTTCTGATGAACTAAGTTGGTTTTATTTGTGGAAATATTCACAAAGAATTATGTTTATTGCTCCAGTACAGTTGGAGAGACTTGTAGAAACCATGAAGCATTGAATGCCAAGGAGCAGTGAAGCTGTTCTGGTGGCTGGTGGCGGCCTGAAATGTTACTATGCTTTTGAGTGCACATTTGCCATCCAGTCTTTTACTTTTGACCTCATGCACACTCTCCACTGTGTGGAATAAAAATTAAAAGCCATTCACAGCCAACTTGAGTTTTCCACTTAGCCACTAGAGGGAAGAATTCCAGTGCTGCAGTACTTAAGGGTTTTTTTTTTTTAAATAAAGTTCTGTACACGGACAGCAGGTGTCTCAATCTATTGCCTACTGTAACATACTAGACTCAGAGAGAAAGAGAGAGCAAGAGAGAGAGAGAGAGAGAGAGAAGATCAATGCACAGAGGCACTTTAAAACAAAATCCAAACATACAAAAGTGAAATCACAAACCAGATCAGTGTCCTTAACCAGGCAGGCCCAAAGCACAACCAAAGCACAGGTAAAAGCAAAGGACTGTCAGATCAAAGGGCAATCCAGACAGAGGGTCAAACAAAGGATCAGTAAAATAACAAGGCTCAGAACCTATACCGTTTGGAAAGAATTCACAACGAATGAATGTTGCAGGCGTATGTTTATATGTGTGGCGGTCTGGGAAAACCCATCGGATATCACTACGGCTGAATTCTGCAAAACAACAGACCATTTTTTTTCTGCCTGTAACATATATCTCCACTTTAAGAAAACATAAATATGTGTGGTGGCCTGCAAAACACCTGCACATGGTGAAATTTTCATCAATTTTGCCTCTTTACCAGAATTCAGCCACAGCCACAGGTTTTCCCAGATCACTTCAGGAGTCAGGAAGTGATTCTGAGGACCACAACCTTCATTTGAGGGGAGGGGTAATGTCCTGGGTTAGTGTTACACCTACTTTCTACCCCAGTCCTTGGGTCCAAAACAACCCCTGGCCCTGCACATTTCAACAAAATGGGGTATGCTGTTATAGGAAAATAATCAGTGACATGAAACGAGGCAGAGTTACTATTACCACCATTATTTTCCTATAACAGCATGTCCTGAATTGTTTTATTCCTATTTTGCCTATTCCATATTTTTATTAATTAAAGAATGGTACATCATACTTTTTATCTATTTACAGTTATATTTCAAGTTCCTGTTATGAATAATGATATAGCAGCTATAACCAGTAGTACTCTCATCAGACTCTCTTTTTTTCTCTCTCAACAAACCAACACAAATTCAGCAGAAGACAAAATAAAATATCTTGTGAAATAGTCCAGCATTCTGTAAAGTTAAACAGTGAAGTATGGAACATTTTGAGTCCTCTCTATGTATTAATAAGTGCTAAATTTAGCACAGTTAGCTGTCTCTCAGCCACAGAGTTGCTCTGAAGGAGACGCTGACCTTTGCCCACACAAGAACTTTAGGGAGGTCATATAAGAACAGCTTCAAAGACACACAACTTCTCCTAGTCAGACTGGGGGAATAGATTACATAGATTTTCTCACATCTTAGCATTTTTTTTATAGGTAAATGACTATGGGTTTGTGTGTACACAAGCTATGCATTTTCGTGCAGCTACTCTAGGAACACCACAGTAAGGGCATTTCCTGAATGCTAAACCACCACAGCCACTGACCTTGCTTCATTATGTAAAAGTAAAACAAACTAGAGTCATTCACTAAAATCTTTTATACCACAGCTCTGTTGAATTCTAGATTCTGATTGGTCAGAAGGCGTGATTAATTTTTCTTTAACAGCAGCTCTGAAAATCGTACCAGCTGCACGGCAAAAAAAAATACATTATCAATTCTATAGTAACAACTTACACAGGGACTTGTATGGCAGACACTCCACATAAACACATTTTAAAAAGTGTGTATTTGTTAATATGGTTTTCTGTAAGGAAACATTTATTTAACATTTATGGAAGGAGTCTCCAGTGTCGGTTCTTTGTAACAGTCAGAGGTAAAGTTATAACTTTAAGTTTTTGGAGGGAAAGTCTTTTTTTTTTTTTGGCTTATTAACTTCAAAAGAGAGAGAGAAAAAAAAGGGAAAATCTGTTTATAGCTGCTATAGTAGTTACTTAATTATTTTGCAGACATTCCACAACATTAAATGTATCTATAAATGGATAAAAAGTATGCCATGTCATAATTTTGATTAACAGAAAAATTGGAATCGTTGGCAAATTGCTGTTGTATAAGAGCAATAGGAAAATAATCAAATTTGGGGTAGTAAAATAATTATTTTTTGATTATAGTAATTAATTTCCTATAACAGCACACCCCCAAGTGTACATAAACATGTTTTATATTTGACTACTTTATGGAGAAAAGAGAGACAATGATCTATGGAAGATGAGAGGTTTTGTCAATTAATCATCACATAAATCAGCATATATGCAGTTTAATGCCTAAGTTTGAATACTCTTAGGAAAAAATGAAGAAGACAAAAATATTATGGGTCAAGTAGTGTATGTTAAGATCATCTTTCAAGTCAAGTCAAGCTTTATTGTCATTCTGCTACATGTGTGGACATACAGTGGAACGAAATGTCATGTCTCGCAGGACCACGGTGCTACATACAAGTTAAAACATAAATATGAACATACAACAATAGAAGTATAAGAAAAACAATTATAGACCTATACAACAGTTAACCATCTGACTATACAGATACCTTAAATAGTTGACTATACATACACAGACTGAGACTGTACTCCTTTCATTCTGAATGTGATATAAATATTCTCTAATAAGTTTTTATTGCTCATCTTATTTCTTTATAAATACCTCCAACCTATTTCACATCCTTTTTTGGATCCTTTCACCCATAATCCAGGCCTGTTGTTCTGGATCATTGTCTTGATGCAGGACACACACACACACACACACACACACAATTATTAACACCTCTGGATTCTATTTATTGGTGTGGTTCAAGATCAGATGTCATTTTTGCTCACTTTTCTCTACTTTCCAGCAATTCCACATGTGAACCGGTCACAACCACAAAAGCATGTTTGATGCAAAGATCACTGAAGATTAAAATATCATTTTAACCTAGAAAGCAAAGAGGCATCTTGGAACTATAATCTTGTAAGGTGACACAAGTTGTTTATCCAGCACTGTGGGTAACTTCCTGTTCTCAGATATGCAGATGGTCATGTGACTAGCAGTGAGCCAGGAATGTGATGCATGAGTTACAAACCAACCACAGACACATGCAAAATGTGTGTCTGTTTGTGTGTGTTTGTGTGTGTGTGTGTGTCTCTCTCTCTCTCTCTCTCCTGCCATAGTGCACTTTCAGCTTACTGAAGATGAGTCTTCTGCAAATTAAATATCATTCAATCATTAACTCATCTTAAGCACTTTATCCTGGTCAGGGTCACAGTGGATCCGTAGCCTGTCCCGGGAACACTGGACAGGAAGTGAGGGCAATTTAGAGCAGCCAGTACACCTACTGCATGTTTTACACCTGACTGTTACAAAGCGCTGACACTGGAGACGTCTTTTATAAGTGTTAAACAATAATGTACTAGAACAAGTGCCTTCATGTAAACCTGTGATGTGCAGCTGCACTACTGCCAGAGCTGCTGTTATAGAAAATTAACCAACACCTTCTGACCAATCAGAATCGAGAATTTAATAGTGCTAATACAAAATTTTTTTTTTTTTAGTTTCTAAATTCCACACACGTTTTGGCTCTCATTGTCTAATGTGAAACGTGTGAAAGTTGAAAATGGATTTGCCCGAGCATGCCCACTTTCTGGAGCATATAATTATGAATCAGGTTCTTCAGCATAGCATAACTGATGTTGAAATGTTGGTTTCTTCTCAGCCAGACATATTTACAAGTATTTTTATAACAACATAACAAGACTGACACTTCGGTATAACGTTACACAGCTTTTGTTAAAAGCTGTGACACGTATCTGGTATTTCGTGGAAACCTATTCAGATCTGTTTTGTGTGCTCTAAATGGAATTGTTAAGAACCATGTACGTGTTTGCAGGAGAAACATCCTGTGATGCAACCACACCAGAGAAACAACCACTACTCTGATTTTCATTCTGATTACAAGTTCATTTCACATCATGAAACATGTTCCCAATAAAATTCTATTACACTGCATTAAATTTACATTTACATTTATATTACATTTATTTAATTGTAATCCTGTACTTTGAATTATATATATCCTAAATTGAATTATATTTAGACAATTACGGTCACCGTTTAGTGTGTGTGTGTGTTTTTGCGTGTGTGTGTGTGTGTGTGTGTGTGTGTGTGTGCGTTAAACATAAAATGATTAAGAACAGTATGGTTTTTCCCCTGACAGACGAGGTCAACATGGGGACAGAAAACACACCAACCTACACACACAACCGCCACAACTTTCAGCCCCTTTAATGACTTATATTTCACATTACAAATTGTATTTTTTCTTCACAATGCTGATTTATTTTTGTAAAAAGTATTCAAAATTCATACAAATTGAAGACTACTGGGAGTTATTGTGGGTGGCCTAGTTTTTCCTTTGCTGTTTTACACACAGGGTTCATTTACATGCCGCTCATAAATGAATTCCTGCTAAAAATGAGCTGCCTGGAAAATTTACTCAGTCTCTAACGTTCATTTCCTATGCACCTGTTACAGCCCTGTGCAAACACTTTCCATGATATGTTTTTAATATTAAAATACACAAGCTGTTTTGGGTTTTATGGTGTTTAGTGGTTAGTGATTCTCAGAGCACTCAGAGCTATTGCTCTGTAAGAATAAATGACCTTGTAACCTTGTAAATTTAATTTACTAGCAGCCAGGTTGCCAGATATTTACTGAAACAATATTTACAGCATTCATACTGTAATGTATGTTGACACATTGTACTGTATTTTTGTAAACAGAGCATAAAAATGCATTTTTACAGGATTACATATTGATATCAGTATATAACCGTAGGAAGAAGAAAAAAACACTGCTGAACTTTTTGTTCAGTTTTACTGCTGCTTTACCACATGTACTGCCAAATATACATTGTAAATAAACATTGAAAGTGTAAAAATCCTGAAAAACAAACTGATAAAAATTGTTTATTGAAGCAATTGTGTCAGTTTGTACAGGAAAAAAACAGGATATCAAATTACAAAACAACCAGCTAAAATAAAAAAATACACAAAAATAAAGTGTTAAACCGAAAAATGCGACCAACAGGGACAAAATCAATGAGCCATCGTCCTAATTACAACATTAAAACCAAGCTATATGGCTAATCTAGTGAAAATACCAGGCTAGCTAGCAAACATTAGCTCCCTAGCTAGGCTATCATTACCTACTGTTGACTAGCATTACCTCAGGTTTAAAGATTTGCTGCACTTACCCTGCTTCACATAGCTAAAATAATTAAACCTGTGCTTTTTATTTTTTTTAAATCAAAACTTAAGATGACAAAATAATGGAAGAAATGAAATGTGAAAATTTAGCCAGGCAAGGTTCCTTTGCTGCTTCAGCTAAACACTTTTAGCAGCTAGTTTTACAATAAAGCTAATAATACTGTATGTTTTACTGTGTTATTACAATAGTCACAGCAGTATTTTTGATATTTTAATCAGCAAGTACTATAAATATTTCCCCAGAATACAAGACAAACTTTAAAACCTATTTGAAGTATTATACCGGTGTGAACACAACATATTGTAGACATACAGAATATATTTTATTGTAGAAATTACAGAAATTCTTTTACAGTGTGAGTTAAGCTGGTGTAGCTGACTGATTTATGCATTTGTGACATACACTTGCAAATGTGCCATGATGACTAATAGTATGAAAAGGTGTAAAAAGCACAATTTTTTGACACAGCACAGATATACAGTATACAAGGACAAAAGTAGGGCTACAGGTGAGTAGCGGTTGTGTCAGCTCCCCCTGTCGGACTACATGTCTCACGTTACATTGTGCTACTTCCTTCCCACACACACCCATGAGATCTCGTTACAGCCACACACAAGGTTGTTGGAAAGGAAAGGGGAAAGTGGGGACGATTCCAAGGGCACTGAGTTTGAAATGGACGCTAGAGGACACTATGCAGTATTTCTAAAGCATTACCCTGTCATGAGGCACAAAATACACTAAATGCTTACACTATACACTATGGACTTAAGTATATAATATCTGGATTTCTGTAAAGCTTTAATGTCTCAACAGAAATCACAGCTCACCTTGCAATGCCTCACAAGTACCTTCATGAACAACTGCTCATTTAAAAAAAAAAAAATCTGGTCTAAGTTTTTTGCTAATAATTTGCATAGTGACATTTCTGCTCACTATATAATCGGAACAAATAATATAAATTAGACATCTTTTAATCCCTGTCTTCATTATTCTTCAAAGTTTTTATGTTATGTTTTTTGTTTTAAACTGAATTTAGCAGAAGATCCATTGCTGCATTGGCATTTAATTAAAAAAAGCTTCAACTCCTATGTGTGAACACTTGATTTTGAAAATAATGTTTTTTTAATATTATTATTAAAATGACTAAAAATGGATTTATGTAAAGCTGCTGTGTGCCAATATTTATGGTTATTATCACTTGTACACCAACTGTCTACCATCTTACTGAGTTTCACTGTGTGAACACACATTGCATTATGCAAATATATATGTATGCATTATGCAAATTATCCTGTTTGAGAGATGAATAAGCACGACAGCAGGCCCAAAACCATCCCAACATCAAAACTATGTACACTGCTTTTAAAGTCCAGCACATACGTTACATATGAAATAAAACTTTTTTTTGACAAATTGCCTTATATTATTATTGTATTAGATATTGTTAGAAATGTATGGAAATAATAATAATAATAATAATAATAACAAACAAACAAACAAATAACTCTACAACGGTGGGGTCTAGCAGAAATGATTCCAGTTTGAACCTGAGGAGTTACGAACCCTTAATTATTCAGTGTACTATTACTGATAATAATAATAATAATAATAATAATAATAATAATAATAATAATTGTTATTATTATTATTATTATTATTATTATTATTATTATTATTACTGCTCATCTAATGCCCTGTGTCTGTGGTCTGTGATTAGATTACTGTTGTGGGTGAGTTATAATTATTATTATTATTATTATAATCCCACCGTTGTAGAGTTATTTAATTATTTGTTTGTTTGTTTGTTTGTTTGTTTGTTTGTTTGTTTGTTTCTGTGGGAAAAACCGCGGATCTGGCAACTCTGAACACTTCTAGCCAAGACCAGTTGGTTCTCCTCTGGTTGTCAATCAATCTCGCTTCTCCATAGAAGGCTAAACCGCCGAGGCGCACTCGCATACTAGTGTACTAAACAGTGTGCCAGAGCGTTACGACACCTACCAGTGTTTTATGCATACTCTTTAGTGCGATAGTGCGCGTAGCCTACGTCAGCACGTAAGCACTTGGCGGTGCGTCGTGACGTCATTTTTACGAGCCTCTAATACCTAGTGACCTTCCTCAGCACTCGTGCAGAACAGCGTCCGGTGTCCGGGAGGTAAAAAACCGCTTCGAGGGAACGATCTCGCCTGTTTAAAAGGTAATTTTATTTTATATTCTTTAAACAGGACGCTCTATATATACATAATTCCCGTCTTACATGTGCACGGCGTCAAATATTTCATCACTGTAGCGTTAAACTGCAGTGTTCTTACAAAGAAAAATATTTTTTTTTAGATTAGCTTGCTAGCTAGCTAGCGCGCGAGCCGGTATTTTTGAAGTGGCTAAGCTAACACAAATGTCAGTTATTACAGCGCATTATGTTGTGAGATCTGATCTAAGTATCATTTAATTCAGGTTTTAAAATGCCAAGGTTTTGGTCTGGAGTAATCACCAAAGCCAGGTTAGCTAACCGGAATTTTTTTTTCTTTGTAACAGAGACCTTTAAACCGGATTAGCTTTTCATTATCGAGGTTATACTGTAAAATTTAAAGTGTAACAATAATAAAATTTTTATCTTCATCACCAGGAGTGTTGGTTTAATGCCCACGTCCTGGCTTAGCAAGTATGAGTAGTGCTGAGGATGGTGTTCACGCCCGACCTTGTGTCTTGCTAGCTTGATTAGCTGGCTAGCTAGCTGACTAGCCACGTTTCCTAATCTAAGACATCTGTATAAATCATACCAAATAATAGCTGACTTTATTTTGGCTGGCTGCAGTTCACAATCTGTGAGATTTTTAAGAGCTGATTTTGATTGTTGGCATTTTCCAACTCCCTGTGATGTCATCATGCCGGCTTTTAGTCTGTCATTTAAGTTTTTTTTTTTTGGTTTGGTTTCATTTTTAAGAGAAGCAAGATGTACATGAGACCACTGTGTGTACTTTTGCTCAAAAGACAGATGAGTATGAAAGGATTGGTGCTTTCACCTTGAATGACCCGAGGCAGTCCTGACTGTAGCATCATGATACAGTTAATTAATCTGTGGCACTTTGTACCTTCATTAGTATTTAACAGTTTTTGATCTTTTTTTTTTTGTCTTTTTAGGCCACTATGGGTGACGTTGAAAAGGGAAAGAAGGTCTTCGTCCAGAAGTGTGCCCAGTGCCACACAGTCGAGAACGGCGGCAAGCACAAGGTCGGGCCCAATCTCTGGGGTCTGTTTGGACGTAAGACGGGTCAGGCAGAGGGCTTTTCCTACACAGATGCCAACAAGAGCAAAGGTAATTTGGTGTGGAAGTCACCACAAGCTGCATTTCTCTATGTCACTGTTGACCTTGGGTTTAAGTTATGACGTGACATCTTGCTTTGCAAAGTCTGGCTCGAGTCTGCAACCTGCATTTAATGACTTTTTGTACTCTGTAATGTTCCAGGTGTTATTTGGAATGAGGAGACTCTGATGGAGTACTTGGAGAACCCCAAGAAATACATTCCTGGCACGAAGATGATCTTCGCCGGCATCAAGAAGAAGGGCGAGCGCGCAGACCTTATCGCATATTTGAAGTCTGCCACGTCGTAACGCTATTCTATCCATAGAGAGCGTGGAGATATTTAAATTAGACATCTTTAATGTTGTTTTGTTTTTTTGTCTTTTAACAATACCTACCTGAACAATTTAATACATCACTAAACATCCTGGACTGTTGAATTCTGGGTATAGGGTCATGGCGCGCTGCTGATGCCTGACCGTTTCAGCAACGCGGGTTCTCGTTATGTCTTTCTGTCCTGGTTTTCACAGGAGCTGTAGTCTAGTTAATTTAAACATAATGTCTGTTTATGGATCGAGATGCATCGTGACTGCGAGTGTCGATGTGTTTAGCGGTTGCCATGGTAACCATGTACCTGATGAAATTAAAACCCAGTTGATAAAAGTGAAAAATCTTTTCCTTTTCCTGCTTTATGCCTGCTTCTATAGAGAACTTCTACAATAAAAGGGATCCCACGTATCTGTAATGCCGTGTATGATGCACTGATGTCTGTCATGTTTTCAACTGAATTTTGTGTTCATTTCTCCACGGAAGCCTGGGCTGTACGCTCTTAGGAAAAAAAAATGTAGAAACCTAGAAGGTTTTCCTATCAGAAAGGGTTCCACTGTAAGGGTTCATTGCATAACCATTTATCCAGTGAACCAAGACAAATTAGCTCAATTGTAATTACCCAACAGATTCTAGGTATTAATTATGCAGAACATGAGAGGGAGTGTGTTATCATGAGTGACATCACAGATTAGATTTGGCGGTAGATCTGCACAACAGTGATGTTATTCATGATAACACACGTTGTTGAGCGTTCAATTGCATTCATAACACCATTTAAAAAGTAAAGCAGACTTTACATTAAGGACATTCTAGTCATCTACATAGATGTATGAATAATTTACTTTAAGTCTACAGTATATTGTGGGTAAGAGGGTTGTGCTTTTAAAGTGACCATGTCACTTAATATCACTGAAAGTAACGAAAAACGAATGAGAGAATGTAATTTTCTTCTTCCTGTGATCTTCAGATAATTTGGATGATGGAACTTCCTGATGAATATTTGACTTGTGGAATACTTCAAATATTTCATGAAAGTAAATTACAATTGTACATTTTTTCATAACCTATAAAGGACGACTTTGGAAAAGGATGTTTCAAGCCTAAGATGTTAAATTTTAGATTCACTCATTA
This sequence comes from Pangasianodon gigas, assembly GCA_022758105.1. Lineage (NCBI taxonomy): Eukaryota > Metazoa > Chordata > Actinopteri > Siluriformes > Pangasiidae > Pangasianodon > Pangasianodon gigas. Next base: position 32,614,067 of record CM040455.1, on the reverse strand, counting down.
ATGCAAAATTAATAAGATTCTTGAAGTGTTTTAATGATTATATTTAAAGGCAAACTGTAGTTCCTGTGGGCTGAGACAGGCACAAAGACTGTTTTGTAAGTGCTGTAGATTTTGTAGGTTTTATGTTTTAATTTATCTGAAATATATATATTTGTAAATGTAATATCAGTGGGTGTACACTCAGCTGCAACTCAGCAGAGCTGCACTCTCTTAATCACTTTATCACCTTATAAACACATTATAAGGAAATGCTTATCAGTTCGAGTGAAATGCGCTGACTTTCTCAGAGTGAAAATTCCACATCAGAGTGCCAAGTCCACTCAGGCTTCCTGATTATAAAACACTGAACACAGCTGACCAGATCACAATCACTGCTTTCCGGTGGACAATATTGCCACCGAGTGGACAGGTGACTGTATGTGTCACACCTTTCCCTATAAAAACTGCAACTTACTGCAGTGCATTGTGGGATTTTAGTGAACAGAGCATGCTTTCAGATAGTTTTTATTCATCTGTAGAAAGTTAGGTATGTGTCTTAACACATTATATTACTATATACTTACTATATTACTATATATATATATTTCCTATATATAAAATTGTTGAGTGATATGAAGTTGAGAATATAATTTATATAAATGTTTAATCTAAAATTATACAGTATAAATAAAACTATATAGTACTTTTCATTTTTTGTCTGAAATGTTGGACATGTGCTTTGCATAAGCTTAAAAATTAGACAAAGAATAAAACAATCCACAATCATAAACAATATAATAATAATAATAATAATAATAATAATAATAATAATAATAACAATAAAAGCAAACAGGGAATCACGGTGAAGAAAAATGTTAAAAGATGTAAGTACAGTTAACGAATAACAACATTAAAGGTGCAATAGTTGATTTTTTTTATTTTCGTACTTGTACAAATAACCTGGAAGATATGTAACATATACTAAAAAATAATGTTTTAAGCCATGAGCTCAACACAAGTGTGTGAAGTGGCTGAGAAAACCCGTTCAGAGAACTGACTTACGGACCGCAGTGTATGTGTTTGGACGTTCATCCTGTCAGGTTTTTTTTTTGTAGACACTCAGCTTGACGAGGCGCCATACGTCCTGGGGGTGGAGCTTCATGAACATGGGGGGAAATGGGGGGGGGGGGTGGGGGGTGCAGGGTGGTGGGCTCAAGGGAAAAAAATCACTCGAACCCATGTGCTTAACCATTAGAGACCTAAGCTTGGGGGGAAAAAGACTAATCGTACCTAACGCACCTTTAATTAAAACTGTTAATGATGGTGCTGTTATTTGAATACATTCATTTAAAACATTCATCTAATCACCTACATTATACTACATTCTACTGAAAATATTTATTTTCTATTTCACCAGTAGACTTTCCTAAACAAATTTTTGTAATACATGATGGTGAAGTACACACTTCCTGACACTAGGTTAATTACTTAGGGGCTAAATCTCAAATGGTTCTCTTTGCATATAGTGCACTGTGTAGGATACAGTGTGTCATAACATACACTTGTACCTTAAGAGGCAAAGAAAACAACTAAACTAAAAAAATGCCCATCCTACAAAACAAACATGTTTATGTAAAAAAGAACGGCAATAAAGAAATTAATCCTTAAATACAAATTAGTGTTATTTTTAGATATGCTTAATTTCCCAAAGTACATTTTTTCTTCATGAATATATTAATTCTTAAAGACAAATCAATTTCATTTTAATCTCATCAAACTCATCACAATTAATCTCAAATTTAAATGTAGTTTCCCAAAATCCAATATATTTTTTCTTTTTTTACAAATTTCACAAAGAAATAAGGTCTACATCCCCTGTGACTAGGGTTTGTAATCTGAATTATATTAATTGCATTTATTTATTTATTAATTGTACCTTTTTTCTTTTTTCATAATGTGACACGCTGATGGTGATCAAATCCCTGACTCATGTAAACAACACAGACGCAATAATTTATTTATTTATATGTGCAACCAAATCAGTATTCACTTTATATTCTGTATCCTTATAGACATAATGATCATAATGATTCTTCAGTTTTCAAATATGCTTAATCAGACATATAGTATAGCTTAATTTATTTACAGTTAAAGCACGGTGGCTAAGTGTATGCGACCGATATCAGATCAATAATCCAATAATCCAGCCATTATGTGTGTGTTGTTTTCCTTTTCTCAGCACCGGCAGATATAGCTCATAAAGCAAAGCTCTGTAATGCACTGACCACACACTCACACGGTCAGAGTGGACCACAGAACTTCACCTGAGGAGCCGTGTGTTCAGGTGTGTTATACATTAGGTTACATTATATCCAGTGTTGCAGAGTAGCTAGCTACAAGTAGTGGTACAGCATGAGAAAACTAGCTAGCTATATATTTGTAAAAAAAAAAACTTCCAGTGAGCCCTCTCTGTATCTGTGGCTCATTCTGACAATATTTTAGCGTTCTGTTATGTTAAATGGGAATGTCACGTCCTATCTGTAAGCAGGATCAACATTTCAGTGAGGTCCTCGCTGCAGAAATGTGACACACTTTGTTGTTAATTTACCACAATACCATTTCTAATCTCTGTTATGTCATACATCTCTTTTTTCCCTTTATCTGCTCCTTTATCTGTGACTGATTTTATTGAGCTAAATATATTGATTTACAGTTATCTCTCTTTCTCTTTCTCTCTGTGTGTTCATCATCCTTTTCTCTCTTGCTCCTCTTCACTAATTACTGAAAAGGTGTACATTAAAAATGCCATCAGCTAACATTACTGCAATCAGCTAACATTACTAATGTAATCAGCTAACATTACTGCGATCAGCTAACATTACTAATGTAATCAGCTAACATGACTGAGATCAGCTAACATTACTAATGTAATCAGCTAACATTACTGTGATCAGCTAACATTACTAATGTAATCAGCTAACATGACTGAGATCAGCTAACATTACTAATGTAATCAGCTAACATGACTGCGATCAGCTAACATTACTAATGTAATCAGCTAACATGACCGCGATCAGCTAACATGACTGCGATCAGCTGATATTACTGCAATCAGCTAACACTACTAATGTAATCAGCTAACATTACTAATGTAATCAGCTAACATTACTGCGATCAGGTGATATTACTGCAATCAGCTAACATTACTAATGTAATCAGCTAACATGACTGCGATCAGCTGATATTACTGTGATCAGCTAACATTACTAATGTAATCAGCTAACATTACTGCGATCAGCTAACATTACTAATGTAATCAGCTAACATTACTGCGAACAGCTAACATTACCATGATCAGTTAACATTACTGTGCTCAGTTAACATTACTGCG
>CM040455.1:32599290-32610597 GCA_022758105.1 Pangasianodon gigas | reverse complement strand
TCAGCTGATATTACTGTGATCAGCTAACATTACTAATGTAATCAGCTAACATTACTGCGATCAGCTAACATTACTAATGTAATCAGCTAACATTACTGCGAACAGCTAACATTACCATGATCAGTTAACATTACTGTGCTCAGTTAACATTACTGCGATCAGCTAAAGTTACTGCGATTAGCTAACATTACTAATGTAACCAGCTAACATTACTGCGTTCAGCTAAAATTACTGCGTTCAGCTAAAATTAATGCGATCAGCTAAAATTAATGCGATCAGCTATCTTTGGAGACTGAACCCAAAACATTTAACCCAACAAAATTAGACAGGAGTCAAAGCAGTTCATGGAAGAATGAATGGATAACATTATGGAGATTAATTAGCATCAGTTACCAACTGACATAGTGTACATTCGGCTTTATGATAGTATACGGACTATAACACATTTCTGCAATGTGGAAATCAATAAAATTTTTATCCTGCTTATGGCCATTGGTAATCATGGAATGTACGTTTTCCCGCAGTAGTAGATTACATTCTGTCTCCACATTATCAGGACGTCACTGTTTCTGTGCTGGATTTGACAAATGGAGACAGGCTACATGGGAGGAAAAACAAATAAAACCTTCCCAAACTACCAAGATCTGGACCTCGGTGCCCTCATAGCTCGTTACAGCCATGATTTTACAGCCAGCTGCTTTTCCTCAGTTTGATGCTACTACTTTTTCTTCGTAGCGTGTAAAGCTAGCTACTTTATCAGAATGGTATGAATGATCTGGACATAGCTTAGCTATTGTAAATCATGACTAGCTTGTATTCGACAAGTTAAAATTGCAAAAAGCTTCCTCAACACTGATTACAACATCCTAGCCATAAAATAAAAAAAACTACATGACATTCTGTTATTAATGTTGCAGATTTGTATTAGGAGGCAGAAGGGTTCAGTCAAGGTCTGGGTCGCTCACACGTGGTTCCATGCATCCTGGGAAAAAACACAGATGGCATTCTTGATTTGAGTGAAATGACGTTCCTTAAACACGCTCCTTATTAACAATTTCACAGTAACAGCAGGTAGATCAGGGCACCTGACCACAAAAATATGACAAATGTTACACATAATGGATCATTTACATAATTTACACCTGAAAAAATTGAATCGTACGAATGTTTACTAGGCCATCAACTATTTATTAAGTTCAAAGCAATTTAAAAAGTCTGTATGTTGACATTTCACCCTGAGCATTATGGGTCATTCATCAACTTTTTTTACAAACAGTACATTAATTCAGTAATACAGCAAACCAAATGATTAGAGAGAAAAATAGACCAAATGATATAGTCGTTCTATATTAATCAAACTTTTCTTTATTTATGCTGTCATTTAGGATAGTAATGATCAAATAAATGCTTAATAAGCTTCTCATCTTAGCCATTTTTAGATCCTAAAGTGCAAACAATCAATCTGTTTACTTTTTCCACCCTCAAAGGTACACAGATGACCTGCATTCTTCCAGGTAACAGGATCCTAAAAGAGCTTTAGATTTTATGACTTACACTCTTTTATACTTCCAGAAATGTTTAGGAAGCAGTGAATGAGCAGGAATGAAGCAAATCCACCAACCTGACTGCTCACTCAAGTGTCCAGAGCTTTAAGCCTGTAAGCCTGCTGCTGCATCTCCTCCTCCTCCTCCTCCTTCTCCAAAAAAAAAAAACACCTCAAACTTCACAGTGCAATAAAAGCTATTTCTGAGTTGCTATCTGTATTAATCATGTATCATGCACTCGTCATGTTGCACACACCGGCCTGCAGACTTGCTCGTCCCCGCGCCGTGTCCCGCGTGCGGACCCCCCGCTTCTGTGCGGTTACTTGTAGGAATGTCGACGTGGAGCTGCCAAACGGGAGCGCGCATGCCTTCGGCGTGAACGCGCGCCGACTGTGTACACAGAGCTGCACAGTCAAGTGAAATGGGTAGGTTTTTTTTTTTTTCCTTTCCCCAAAAAAGTGCAGATATGTACTGGTCAAGGTTACTGTGTAATAATATCAAAATGACCATGACCAGAAGCTGTCTGTGGCCAGCAATATGATATATTATCCATATTATTTATTAATCATTTTAGGGCTGTTTTTCTTTTTTTCTTCTTAATTTGGCATATCTAGTTTTAATTCTATTGAGCAGATTAAAGAATTGAATTAATTTTGAATTGAATATTAAAGAACTGAATTAAGTAGCAAATAGGAAAAAAAGAAAAAAGAAAAAAATAGAAAGAAAGAAAGAAAGAAAGAAAGAAAAGACCTCTGTGCTTTTGAGGTACAAAGTTGGGGGAAGAACATGGCCACCTCCATGTTTGTTTGTTTTTTGTTAGCAATGAGCTAACAGAGATGAGTGATGTATATTTTCTTCTTCAAAACCACAAACTGTGAATTGTGTTATAGATTTAACAGTTGAATATGTCTGTATGTTGATTGATATAAAGTATAATTCAGTTGAAAGGTAAGAAGTCCTGATGCTGGGTGCAGCCATGTTGATTTGTCGTCACTCCCTGAACTCGGAGGAACTCGTGGTTGAGAATATTTCCCCGAGGTCATGAGCAGGAGTTTCGAGTTGAGTTGAGAAGTTTCTCTCAGTGATTTTCGTCTAACTCTAACACCTGCATTAAGTTACCCATCTGAATGCAGAAGTGCTATTTTCCGGCTCTGTGGTCAGGACTCACACCTGGGCCACGGTGGTGAGAGCGATGAGGCCTAACCACTAGTCCTCCAGGGACCCTAAGGTCAAACAGTCAATACATTATGAACTTTAGCTACTGTTAGCTGCCTTGGTTTCTGCCATCACTTCATTCACTCACATTTGTGAGTTTGTTAGGTGTAATATCAGAACAGTCAACATCTTACAGAAAAATCGCAAACTTCTGATGGATACTTTGCACCCCACAATTAATTTATCTTCACATGTTGATTATGGAGATAGAGGAGTTCTGTGTTGGACTGCGATTCATTGTGTTTCGCATGCAAGTTACCCGGATGATATTTTGACAGCGAATCTAAAAATGTGAAATAATAAAGAGACTAAATGTTTTTTTGTTTTTTTTTGCATTGATTATACATGGAATTCATCACATTCCATTATACAAGCTTTAGCATGAAAATCAGTTTCAGATTTTAGATTTTTTTTGCCAACCATGAAATTCAATTTCATTTCAGTTTCACATGATACAAATTCAAAAATAATAACATTTAAAATCAGGTTGTTTTTTTTTTGCGTTTACGTGATTATAACTCTGTAGTTTGGTGTTTTTTTTTTACATTAAGGGCATGTGGTTTTATTTTTGCACATGATTCATTTATTTTAGGATAGGTTAGGTTAGGTTCAACTTTACTGTCATTGTCAGAGTACAAGCACAGAGACAACGAAACGCAGTTAGCATCCAAACCATAGTGCAAATAGCAAATAAGTTAAATGAGGTAATAAGGTTATGGTGCAATAAGTTAAGATAACAGTGTACAGGTAAAAGTAAACAGTACGATGCATACCAGTAATGCAAATGGCAGTTAAGTTAAATGGAATAAATAAGAATTGTGGTGCAGTAAGTTGAGATAAACAGTATACAGGTAGAGGTAAACAGCATGATGCATGCAATATGATACAGTAGATACATACAGTGGATAAAATGCAGATGTGCAAATAGCAATAATGTACAAATAACAGTCTGATATAAATAATTGTAGTAATGACAGATAATTTCAGTAAAGTGCAAATACTTGTAAATAATTGCAGGTAATATCAGTAATGTACAATACAGTAGTATGGTGTCTAATGCTACTGTTTAGTTATTAGGTGGAGGCTGGCAGGTAATGCTTAGAAGCTGAGTTCAGCATTAGTACAGCTGAAGGGAAAAAGCTGTTCATGAGATTTTTTGTGCAACAACACAGACTTCTGTAGCGTTTTCCTGATGGGAGGTGTCCTTGATAATGCCTCTTGCTCTCTGCAAGCAACGCTTTTGATAAATGTCCAAAATGTTGGGCAGCTGTGTTCCAGTGATGTGTTGGGCAGCTTTCACTACCCGCTGTAGTGCCTTCTGGTCACACAGTCATTGTGCAGTCGTTGTACCATACTGTGATGCAGGTTATGATGATGCTTTCAGTGGTATAACGATGGAAGTTCACCATGATCTGAGGAGCAAGGTGAGCTTTCTTCACCTTGTTTCACTGTATTTTTTCACAGAAAGGGCATGTGGTTTGATTTTTGCACATGACTAATTTATTTTCACTGTATTTTTTCACAGAAAGGGCATGTGGTTTGATTTTTGCACATGATTAATTTATTTTCACTGTATTTTTTCACAGAAAGGGCATGTGGTTTGATTTTTGCACATGACTAATTTATTTTCACTGTATTTTTTCACAGGAAGTGCATGTGGTTTGATTTTTGCACAAGATTAATTTCTTTTCACTTTGTTTTTTCACATGTAGGGCATGTGGCTTTATTTTATAGTTGGACTGTGGTCATAAAAGTTTTCCAGTGTTCACAGAGAGGAGTAAAAATTAATTATTTAATTTAAAAAATTGTGGTTCCCTGTCGGGGAATAGCACTGAACCACTAGGGATGTAATATATTTTTGGCCACTAACGCTTTGTGGCGCTGTTGCGTCTCACTCTGCACCTGAATCTTTCCTCCTGTCCTGCACCCATGCTGTGTGGCTCTTAAGACTTACTAAACTGCTACCTCTGCGGTAAGATTTCTTTTTTTAAATAACTTAAAAGATTTTTCTTTTAATAAATGCATGACTGTACGTTGTCTATGCAGTGTAAGAGTATATTAGTATATCCTATATTATGGTTTTTTTCATGAATGGCATGCTAAACCATAAATCTTTTTACATTTGGTGGTAGTAACGCTTTATAACGCAGGGAATCAGGGTTATAAAGTTCATTAACTTTCACATTAGTTGAGTGTTTTAGAGTCTTTGGTGAATTTGGAGTCTGTTTTTTGATGATTTATGTTAAAAATGATTTAACTTGTCATTTAACATGTGATTACCTATCTATCTATCTATCTATCTATCTATTTCCAGTTATCCAACATTGACATTGATGTTTTTAGCAAAATGTAATATCAGTCAACATGGTGCTAAGGTCTACTGACTGCTGAGGGCCCAGGCATGTTTCAAGATATTATTTTAAAAGAAACTATTTCATAATGTCCTTTTGGAAATGTTTTGTGGGGACAAATTTAACAACTTCAGCCTCATCTGATATCCAGATGTTGCAGAAAAGCTGAATAAAAAGGCCTAATTGAAATTGAATTGCCAATTCAATTTGGCAATGTTTGACTAGACAGCACAGTATTGTAATTACCTCAATTGCATTCCATCTGTATAGTTTGAAATGTGAATAAAGGAAATTTATGTTTGATAAAATTTAATTTGAGTAAATTTATGTTAGTATGACATCTGTAGAAACATTTAGTTGACACATCAATGTACACAGCAGTGTTAACGATTGTGGCTGTGCTTTTCTGTTTATTTTTAATCTTTTAGGGATTCCTGTGCAGCATCTAAACTTGCAGAGAGTTTTCCACCAGTTCCACCTGGCTAAAGATGAATTCTTTAAAGATGAATCCTCTCATTAAAGCCCTTATGCTTAAGGCGTAAATCATGGCGGATTTAATGTGTGCGCATCCTGAGTGGCTGCCTTAGTGATCCTGAGCATAAGGTGGGATCTTGTACAGGTATGGTGGAACACTGCAGCTGAACCATGTCCAGGATGAGGAGGCTAAAGTTCCTGTTTGGATCCCCTTTAATGGAACAGCTTAGCAGGTTGGTGACTGGTGACTGCTGCAATGACTGGTGCAATTATCAGAGTCTCGTTGACCTGAAGCAGCCAGGTGTTTGACTTCCAGCATGTTTTGATCCAGCTCTGATTGGAGACCTTAATTCAAGTCTTTGAATGGGTGCACAGGAGCAAGACAGGTTCTACTCATTGTGCAGAGCTGCTCACCTTCTGCCGAGTCAGAGCTCATGCTATCATCGTCCACACATCCACCCATGTTGTTTCAGTTTCCTGTATTCCCTCCTGCCGATCCTGCTGTTAAAGCAGACGTGATTCCAAACAGAGCATCCGAGTCTCCGACAGAGCCAGGTAAATATTTATCATACACACAGCACACAACACAGGTAGGATTTTTCTTATACACTAATCACTAAAATTACTCTCTTCTGTGTTTGTTATAGAACCCACACACACACACACACACACACACCATCCCTCCTGTCTGCACCATCCCATCTCCATCCAGCTTTTGGCAATCACAGGTAAACAATGATATCAATTTTTGCAAAAGAATGTTGTATACTTTTGTTTACACTGTTATATATTTATTTATTTTAATTCAGCTTATAATCACTAATGTTCCTCTTTCCTCTGTTGGTTATAGAAACCACTCTGCTCTCTATCGCTGCTCTCTATCGCTGCACCATCAGGTGTCTCCACTGAGCCTATGGCAGACACAGGTAAAGGTTTCACATGCACAAAAAGTAATACACAAAACACTGTCATCTTTTTGTTGTATTCAGGATCTAATCATTTATGTTACTCTAATCTGTTTGCTATAGAAACCAAATCCACGCTGCTGCTGCCGTCCTCACCGAGGAGCGCCTGTACAGGACCTGTGAAGACGGGTGTTTGTACTGGACCATAAACACTGGACATCACCAATGAAGAACGCCATCGACGGTCTGCTAAATAAGCACCACGGTAAGAAGGACACTCTTAAGGTTGTGGACCATGAATACGCTGATGTGGTTTTATTGTATGTTCACAGAGAGGGAGGAAAAAAAACATTGCGTCTCCCCGTCGGGGAATCGAACCCCGGTCTTCCGCGTGACAGGCGGAGATACTGACCACTATACTAACGAGGAGTGAGTACTAAAGCTTCGGGGCGAACTAATGAATCGCAAGCTTTCATTAGTGCAAACCATTTTAATACAATATTTATGATCTGTGCCATGACACTGAACAGTGTTGTTCTCACAGAGGGTCAGTCTGGTCTTGGGTATGAATTTTAGACTTCCTGACAAATTAATGACCACATTTACACTCTCCTGGACAATTTTTTTTTTTTATGACGAATCACTGAGCAAGAATAACCTACAATTAATTGAATGTATATATTGTGTATATGCACACTCACATATCTTTTGTTTGTCTTTAAGTGCCATTTTTCCCCCTCACTTTGTCTCAGGGTTCTCCCATTACCCAGGATTCTCTGCTTTCTGTGAGTCAGATCATTTGACTCAGCTCAAGAAATAAGAGTCGACTCTTTTGGCTCCTAAACAGCGCACATGCTTTTGGTTGTTTTTTTTTTTTGCATTGTTGATTAGCTGAAGTTGTTACTTTCTAATTAGCAAAATAACACTAATTTACACTACATTCTCTAAAATCGATTGTGTAAAATCAGCATGGCACTACATTAAATACAGTAAGCATACATTAATATTACTGTGCCTGCTGTGTCTGGGTTTCATTAAAATTTATTTATTAAACAGTTATGCCTAAGTCTTATCCATTCTTCAGTGGATAACCTTACTTGGGTAGTATAGATTTAAAGCTTAAAATAAAAAAAGACCCTGATGTTCATACTGAAGATCCTTTCAACAAATTCAGTAATTAATAAATAAATAAATAAATAGATAAATAGAATAATATTGAATGGTTTCTACTGATCCTGGTAACTCTGCATTATCTGCAGGCTCTAATACACTGATTAGCCTATAAACACAACATTTTAAACAAACAGCAGTTCATTGGTTCATATGCGAGTCGACTCTCAAAGTTCACCCAAAAGATCCGGATCAGTGAGCCGACTCGTTCGTGAACGACACGTCACTACTGACCTACTACAGCAGTGCTATTATATTTACATTAAAAAAAACTGTAATAAACTATTTAAAAACGGAAATGAGAGTAAATATAAAACCCCTCTTGAGGACAAAACAGATTTGAATTCTATTCAGGTAGTCAGTGCTGTAAAAGTGGTGCTTTGTTCCTTAGAAAGCAGCCAAATTTGCTACTCCGCCATGTTTGTACCACGTGTTCTGACTTGTCTCAGCCACTCCAAAGCAATGCTGCCATCTACTGGATGTTCAATACAACTACCAGCACTATTTTCAAGAACTATCAGTGTACAGTGTAATTTAATTCAGATCATCAAGTCAGAATTGGCAGGCAATTCTGAAGTACCAAAAATAAACAAACAAACAAACAAACAAAGCATTCTGTAATTAACTGGACTCTTTCAGTTCTGGACTCCAGTGCTTTGGATTTGAAATGAAATAAAGGCGAGGAGGTTCACATGCAGGATGTCAGCTTTAATTCGAGGTATGTACATCTCTTCAAAGAATGAAACATTTAGGAATTACAGTGCTCTTCCAGACATACTGTTTAGATATACACAAGTTTGGAGACAAACCCCGAGGAGTTTAGTATTTGTATGTAAAAAGAACATTGCACCTAAATAGATATTTCAGTCTTGATCTCTACTATATTCTGACCTGCTTATGTAGTGATCAGGCAAACAGATAGATGGAAAGAATGTCGGAGTACTTTTAAACACTGAGGAACGTCGGGTGTGTCGGTTTGATCTGACCTCCTCCTCCTGTCTTCCACTAATCTGTGTGTGCAATAGACTGAATCACGATTCATCACGATATGATGCCTCAGGATCAGTCACATCACTTTCTCACATGACTTCAGATCAGTGGTTAAAAGGAAGGCAAGGAGGCGGGGCATCACATAAGGGAGGGGCCTTTTGAGTAATCCGAGGCCCCTGATTGGCTGTCTCTGTCCTGCGACTCAAAATAAGTCTGTTCGATTCTTCGGCAGAAGGAGAGCAGGTTGCTGTAGGACTTGACCTTCTCGCTGAGCTCATCGGTGGTGAGGCGGGTGGTCAGGATTGTGAAGAGGTGACCGAACACCAGCGCGTCCAGTTCGGTCGGCCTTCAACAGTTTCAAACAGCGTGTGTGTTAGAATTATTAGATCACTACACACTGGTATGCAAAATCTGCTTCACATTTTCAACAGGGATGAAATACAGCATGCAATACTGCAGCAGAAATGTAAATTATTTAAGTAGAGCAAACTTCCAGAACAAGATGCAACACTTTTGTGCAGTTTTCACACTTATGGACAGTCAATTAAAGCTGTTTGTAGGAAAATATAAGATATAAATCAGTCTTCACAACTTTTTACAGAAAATCCCCCCTAAAATTGTGCCAGACTCAAATGAACACCTTTTAATTATAGAATTTTACTTCCAAAATCTGCTGCATCATGAGACAGTCTAAAACTGCGTAAATTATGTGAAGTCCCCCCCCCCCCCCAAAACTGATTTTTTTTTTTCCCCCTATAATTTTGGTCATCAACATTATATATTTTAGACATGAACTTTAACAATTTTTGTTTACAAACACATTGTAAAAAAAATTTTAAGTTCCAGGTATAATGTTTTATCCTATTTTTACTCATGGTATTCCTACACATGGCAAATGGTTTACTTTTTAATATAATATAAGTGATATTTACGGGGACAAACAATCATCATTCAAATGACATGATTTTAAGTACTAAAAAACATCTAAAGAATCTGCATCTGTTTCAAATGTATTTTTAGAGTTTACATGTACTCTACTTTTTCTTTGTTATTATGTGCTGTGCTGTGGTGCGTCCTTGGGCACCCTGAAAGGTGGCATAAATTAATTTATTATCATTATTATTACTGGTTAAGAGAACTGTTGTTAGTGTTCAGGGAGCAGTTGCCGTAAACAGAGCTGAAGTCTGATTGTTAGTTGAATTGATTGGAACCTCTTGGGTGTAGATTTAAGACCTGGTCGTAAACTGAATTTCCACTACGACCGGCTGTAAACTTTACACCTAACTGAAAGCAGACTTGAAGTCACATTCTTGACCATCTCTATGGTGACCACTTTAAATCTAAGCAAGGGCCTTGCTAGGTCAAATTTACACTAAACATGTATGGAACCTGCTAGAATATTTCAAGCCAACTCTTTAGCTTATATGTTATGATGCTGACGTGTTTAGCTGTTTGCTGTCTGAATAGTCATTTTTTTGGTAGGTAAACCATCACATCTTTGTGTCAGTGTGTATATTTGGTGTGTGTATATGGTGCGTACTGTTTATTGAAGAAGAAAGGCTGGGTTCCGAGTCGCTGTGAGAGAGCCTGACAACACTGACTAACATCCTCATACACCTGAGAGTAGAGAACACACACACAAACACGTAGGCAAATCAGTACAGGAACTACACTACAGGAATTACAAGGCACATTCATTTCATACCGACCTGTTCAAGACTCTTTCCTGCCCAGCCAATAGCGTTCATCTTCCTCCGGACCTCCCACTGCTTCTGATAGGCCAGAATGTGATTCAGAGGCCAAGAGTATGGACTGCTGTAGCGTGGCCTTGTGATCTAAACATACACAAAACTGATTTTATAACTAAATCAGACGTGCGCAAGTCCAGTCCTGGTGATCTACCATCCTGATGAGTTTAATTCCAACATTGATGTTCTCCTAAAATCAGGGATCAGGTGGACTGAATTCACAGAAAAGAAATCCTCGCAGGAAGAGAGAAAAAAACAGGAAACTAGAGAAACCCTAGCGTATGTTCAAGGTTCAAGGTCACATGAATTTGTCACATACATATTACATACATGTGAAATGTTTTTCCTTAGTGCCTCATCCCACAGTGCAACAACGATACATAATAAAAACAGAATATAATAAAATAAAATCTAGTAGTCTATATGTAAGAAAGTTTAGCAGCCTTTAGAGGAATGAAATGTAGAATATGAATATGCATAAATAGAATATGTTTAAAAAATGTCAGTGGACAGAAAAAAAAAAAGAAAAAAACAGAAAGCCTGATGTGAAAGCTACTTAAAGGTACATTAGGTAAGATTTTTTTTTTTTCCCCCAAGATGGTTAGGTGGGTTCAACATTTGAATGATTTTTTTTTTTTTTTTGCTTGAGCTCCATCCCCCATTCCTGCCCATGCTCATGAAGCTCCGCCCCCAGGATCTTAGAAAATCCATAGAGTGTCTATAAAAATGACTGAGACGAGGTGCATCCAGACACAACCAAGCCTTCCGGACCAGACATCTGTTTTCCAAACGGGTTTTCTCAGTGACATAGTAAAGTTTTGCTAAAGCCACAGTTTAATCCATTGATGTTGTTTTTTTTTTATCATGTTCTACATATCTATCTATCTATCTATCTATATCCATATATATA
>CM040455.1:32578100-32589536 GCA_022758105.1 Pangasianodon gigas | reverse complement strand
TCACACCCACCTCATCTCAGACAGAGCAGTTCATTAGCTGAGTAGTTGAATAAAAGTGTCAGAGCGGGAAAACATTAAAACTGTGCAGGTTCAGCAGGTTCTCCGGGATTATAGCAATTAGCAGGGAGGAAAATTATTTTCATCCTTCCTGTCTGCTCTCAGTTTTTTTTTTAATTCAAAACCAGTTGATCAATTTTCTCTTTCGCCAGAACTTTCCGAGAGACTTTTATTTTGAAATGATCTCAAACGCCCACCAAAACCCGGAAGTAGCTGCGCTAATTTGTTTATTTTACACGCAGCCGCCTTAGCGCCTCTGTGCCCTGTCCTGGGTAACTAAACATTTTATACTTTATGCTTAAATAATTCTCTTTACAGCAGTTTTATGAAGCATTATGAGTGTTAATCTTGCTAGCACATGACGTTACTAGCTATTTAAACGACATGCTAGCTAAGTAGCTAGTGACTTAATGAGATCAGATACAAATCTCTCATGTGTTCCAGGAGGTTCTGTGGAAATTGTATTGAATTAGATGCATAATGTATAATTTAATGTTTAAAATATTTTATTTTCAAGTTCTTTTATTGTTTTACATATTATTTATTATTGTGGATTGTTCTATTCTTTGATTATTTTTAATCTAAAAGCACATTCAGACTTTGGATCAATCACATGTGTAATATAAAGAAGGGTTTTTTAAAAACCTAGTTGCATATATATATATATATATATATATATATATATATATATATATATATATATATATATATATATATATATATATACAATTAGCCTTAAAGGGCAGCTATAATGTCCTATAGTGTCCTTTATTCCTTTATTTGTTCGTCCTTTTGTCCTGTAGATAATGAGCTGATGAGTTGTTGCTTTCCTTCCTAACACGTGACAAGATGGCGCTGTAGGCTAATGCAGGTCACTGCAGTGTGCTATTCAAATGCAGAAGCTGTTCTTCCATAACCTACATAGAGCCCTTGTGAAGGAATAAGGGACTGATTTGGGATTTAAGTTTTCTCACTTCTCTGTTATTGTCCAGGAGGAGGAGAGGAGCAGCAGTAATGGGGGCCATCATTTCCAGGTGGAAGGTAGGCGTTTATTCCTCACCCTGAAGCTGTGATCCCAAAACTCTGATCTGACTGATGCCTTGCGATTCCTCGATCCTGCTTCATTGATCCCCCTTCATTCAATCGATTGAAGTCTTTAAGGATGTTCCAGATCTTAAAATGGAGTCCGAGGAATCGAGGAATGAGCAGATTGGAGGCTTCTAGAGTATTTATTTGTTGTATTGCATGACACAAGAACCAAAAATACAGAATTCATTATCTAAATTAAAGGAACAGTGGCTATAAATAAAATCTGTGCATGAAAGTCGATGAATGTGCCTCGCTCTAAGAACTGGAATGAGTCAAATCTTGTTTAGGCAAAAAAAGATCAACATTTATGCATGTGATATACACATCAATATTTTACTGCAGGATAATTTAGTGTGTAGAAAGTTCTGTATAGGCAGCTGGGAAACACGTGAATAAGTGAATTCCTAGATAGTGAATCCTGTCCAATCCTGAAACTCTGGTTTTAAAGACTGACTCTCTTCCAGGCAAAACCTTCCACGGTGGAACTTCTGGAGGACTTAGATAAGGTAAAGAGCTGTCTCCTGAACTATTAATGTGTGTTCTACATAAAAAAATTTCATTCAGCATGTCACAGTCTGTCTTCTTCACATATTATCTACACCTTTATTAGACGTACAGTATTGTCAGGATACTGGATTTAGAAAGTAATACTTCAAACTGTTTCTTTTTTAATTTAAAAAAAAGTAAACTTGTCAGGATTTGCACATGGGATAAAAAAGTTGTCCTCAAAATGTCACCTGACTCTAAAAAAATGCCTCTAAAACACAATACAGGGGTTGTGACAGTGCGTTAATGTGGATATTTAATATGTGCATTATTAACATGCTGTCATATTCCAAAACTGTTGTGTGACATTAAGAAACTTTTAGATTACAGTGAAGTTATTTTGTTATAAATCTGCTTTTTGTAGAGTCTCTGTTGTTAGGCTAATTTGATACTAGCATACCTGATGACTAATTTGTTTTTAATTTGAATAGAGATGGCACGATATCGCTTCTGCTTTTCTGATACTGAGACCTTGCGTATCAGACAAAAATCAACACCAATCCGATGGTTTAAAAAAAAAAAAAAAAAAAAAAAGTTCTAAATTTTTATAACTGATGCTTTCTCACAAAAAATCACTTACATAATAAATATAATATAATAAATATAATAAAATATAAATATAATAAAATCAACACAAAAAATGTTCTTTATTTATAAATATTCCCAGTTCCAAAACTAAATTTCTTTTCCAAATCCAATTCCAATCTTTGACATTGTTACAGGATCGGATATCCAGTGTTTTTTCTCTGGTATCTGATCCACGATGTTTTGCTGATATTGGCACCAAATCTGAATTTTAATGTACTTTTATTAAGTGTATGCAGTGTAGTAAGTGTGCTTATCAGAGTCATGTTATTAAATCCACCCTCTTCCGTATGAAGGAGCAGCTCCCTGTCGTATCCATGTGATGCATTCAGTTTTACTACAATTGCTATAGTTTTTTTCATCAACTAAATCTAAACTAAAACTAATGATAACCCTCAAAAGACGAGTGAAATTAGAGGTTAAATGAAACAGAGTATCAGACGGCGTAATGTGCTCCATTTTGTTTGTTTTGTAGGAAATTAAGGACCTCGAGGAGTTCCGTGGGAAGAACCAGCGCATGCAGAAGATATGGGTTGGCCGACTGCTCTTCTACTCGGCCGCTCTGTACCTGTTCACCTGTGTGTGTGTTTATTACCTTTACCTGCCTGAAGAGTGGAGCGGCCGGCTCGTCACCGCTCTGCCTCTGATCGCCTTCCCGGCACTGTGAGCCTCGCTCCTGCATCTTCATGCTGTGTGTGAATCGTGTGCGTGGCCAGTGGATGCATCCATGCTGTATCATTGTTATGTTCTTTTCTTTCTCATGTCTCTGTTTGCAGTGTGTGGTTCGCACGCAAGCTGCTCATCATCCTCTTCTCCAAACGCACAGAAAGAAACAGTGAGTTCTTTGCGAAACCACCATCTTACATATTAACTAATAAATTATTTGCCATAAATTTCATCTCAGAGATCCGTGACTTCACAGGAAATAAAGCAAATCCACTCCTAGCTTTACAGTTTATCAGTGAAAATGGAGCGTATGAGCTCAGACCAGACTCCAAATGAGCACTCGGGCGTGCCGAGGTACCCGTGCTGAATCCGGTTACTCTTCTTGCCCAGCTGGACATAAAGCAAGATCTAAAAATAAAATAAACTCAGTATGTCTTGTGCTTACTTTTACTTTAAGTGAGAGAAATGTTTCAGCACCACGCCCACTTTAACATCAAACGAGACGCTCCTGGTTCCAGAGAAATTCCTCCTACCTTTACGGGTAGCGTTATGTGATGGGAAGCCAAGATAGTCTTGGGTTTGCATTTGTTCATGGAGAAGTGCTATAAGTTGAATAAATAGCTGTGATTATTATTATTATTATTAATTGCCACATCATGAGAAAATGACATTATGATAACCAATTCTCACCTGTTATCTGTTTCAGATGAAAAATTAGAGGATTTAAAGTCAGAGAAAAGAAAAATAGTAAGTATTTTTCATTAATGTGCTCATGTTTAGTCAGTAATGGCATGATCTTTGATGTGGGATGATTTCTGTTGAAGTTGAAATATAGAATTTAATACACAATGAATTTGTAACATGGAAGCAAAAACAAAGTGTAATCCCTGCTGGTTGCGTGAGACAGTGAATGTTCAGTAGCTCAAAATTACCCTCTCTTTCTCTGTCTCAGCAACTACTCAGTTTCAGAATGCTGCTACTGAACAATCGCTAATCAGATTCATGTCCTAGTGACAAAAAAAAAAAGACCAGTATGTTGCACAGTTTGGGGAGGGTGAGGACTTTTAACACGAGAAGCCTTTATGGTTGCAGTGAATATTTACACAATAGCACATGAAATATGATATTACTGACCATCATTCTGTGATTGGCTCACACACACTGGACTTTTACAAATAAAATGACGCTCGTTCATGGAGTGTGGAAATCTGTTTAGTTTGAATGCAAACTCCTGACATGAAGATGTTTAGTTCTGATAACTAAAGACCTAAATTGCTTACTAACCACGTTTGTCTTTGCAGCTTGAAGAGGTGATGGAAACTGAGACCTACAAAAATGCCAAGTTGATTCTGGAAAGATTCGACCCGGAGTCAAAGAGCAAAGCGGTGTGTCTTTGTTTTGCATCCATTAGCAGAACCTTGTGTTTTAAAATTGCATTTTAAATGCGCAGTTTGTTAGTAAGTATTTTTAATTATCGTGTTTATCATTTTCTTAGGAAGCAGAAGCTACTCCAGTAGCTCGACCCCAAATGACTCCCAGACCGGGACAAGGTGTGTTACTCTTCTTCAGTGTGTATTTGTGTGTGTTCATTTTTTAGCAGCATGTCATTTAGAAGCATTTACAAAATATCCTCCAGTGACATTTTTGACTAGTCTACAAACAAAACCGTCCCACTTCCGTATGTAAAACCTACTGGTTTTTTTTTTTCCCCCCCTACAGAGGTTCGACAGCGTCATGTTGCCATGGCCACGCCCGGGCCTGTGCCCCGCCCCCCACCACCTGGAGCCACGCCCCTCCGCACTGCCCCCGGTGGCCCTCCTGAGAATACCCTCGGAACTCCAGTATCAAGTCCGGCGCTGAGCAGCGGCATGGAGACGCCACCACAGATGAGGAGGAGTATGAGCCCTTATTCACCTGCGCTGGGAACAGGTCAGACGCGCTTCATGTCCACGCTTCATCTAACCAGTGATGCTGAGCTTATGAGTGGTGCTTTTAAACACACATACTCTCTATCTGTCTCTTTCTCTCTCTCTCGCTCTTTCTTTCTCTCTCTGATTAAATACATTATGATGATGATGATGATGGTCACCTTTCAGGCATGCACCCCCCAGGTCCGCCGATGGCGCGACCCATCCTCCCCCGAGAACGCAGTGCAGTGGACCGGGTCATCGAGTACCTGGTGGGAGACGGACCTCAAAACAGGTGCTGCGTTTTTACATCATACATATACACACTGACATTTATGTATACATATCTATCTATCTATCTATCTCACCTGGTGTCCTATAGCCATATCATAATCTCATAATCCACACATGGGAGAACTTCACACATTTAACTCTGCACATCATTCAAACGTTTATATTTTTAAATTCGATTCTAGTTTGATTTTTTTTATCCTGCACTAAGTCAAAGCCTCCACCGGGTGCATTAGTGATGTGCAGCGATACGCCTCCAATACAATCCTGTGTTTATGTGGCCCTTTTACAACAGATTTGTGCAAGAAACACTTAAAAAATACAACATTCATGCCTTATTTTGCCGTGTAGATCATAGTTTAAACAGCGCTTGAGTTATATTTCAGCCTGTAGCTTTACTGTAGCAGGGTATTGGTTAGAATTTGAGGAGGCCACGAGGATGGAGACATGTACTGTATATGTTCTTACATATATAAATACTAACATGCTTACTGTATTGAAATTTCTGGATATACCTAATAGTGAAAATTCACACACACAAGAATTTTTTGATGTTTCAGGTTTTGGATAAGCCTCTCACGTTACTGCTTTTGCTTTATTGAAAATCTTGTTTTGTTTGTCTTATTGAAATTTGTCCAAAGTAAATACTTGAAAGAATTGTTAAGTTTCTTAAACTCATTATCATAAAACATTCACTCATGTATTTAAGTGTAAGTAAGTGTGTGTGTGTGTATATATTTTTGGAGTTAATTAGGAGAAGGACACAGTATCAGACATCTAACAGGCGTATCTAAAAGGAACCCCGTGTACAAAACCTAATGTGGGAAAAATGTGGCCCTTTCCTGTCTTACTCTATCACACAGCGGGTGAAAACAGTGTTTTAATATCTTTCTCTCTCTCGGTGTGTCTCTCAGATACGCTCTGATTTGTCAGCAGTGTTTCTCTCATAATGGTATGGCCTTGAAGGAGGAGTTTGAATATTTGGGTAAGATTCGAACACATCAGAATGTCTGTTAAATAATCTGCCGTTTTAATTCATTGTGTTTAGTCTATTGAACGTGTGTGTGTGTGTGTGTGTGTGCGCGCATGTGTGTGTTGCTTGTTAGCCTTTCGCTGTGCCTACTGCTACTTCATGAACCCAGCGAGGAAGACGCGGCCGCAAGCCCCCAGACTCCCAGAGTTCAACTTCGAACGCCGACTCCGCTCAGAGTCTCCCGACCCACAATCCCCAGCGGCATCAAACACTCCGGAGGAAAGCGACGCCCACGAAGGTACCACAAACACACACACACACACACACGTTTAAATTATTTACGCCAGCAGCAGGTCCTGTGTTACTTCCTAAAGCATTTTGTTTTGTGCCTTGTTTTTTTTTTTAAAGAGTGCATGAGTGATGATCTTTTGTTCATAGCTTCATTTGTGTGTGTGTGTTTTTAGAACATTTAATGTCAAGTCGTCGCCCTCATTCCTCACTAGGTGTTACACCGTGGAGCAAAGTTCACAGTTTCAGCCGAGACCGCACAGGTTCTATAGCTCACACCGTTACTCCTCTTACACACACACACACACACACACACACACACACACACACACACACTCTTCCTTCTCTTGTCTCTTACACACTCACAGCAGTCCTTCCTTACTCACGCACACTAACACATTGTCATACTCTCGACTAGGAGTGTGTGGTATGGCACAATATTTTCACAGTGCCATGAAAAAGTATTTGCCCCCTCCTGATTTGCGCTATTTTTGCATATTTGTCAAACTAAATCATTTCAGATCCTCATACAAAATGTAATATAAGTCGAGGAGAACGCGACGAAACACAAAACACAATTTTTAAACGATCATTTAATTTATTGAAGGACAAAAGATATGCAGCATCTGTGAAAAAATGTTTGCCCCCACACAAAATAAATTAAATAAATAAATAAATACATAACTGTTTGTGCCATCTTTAGCAGCAACAGCTGCAACCAAACGCTTCTGATAACTTGAGATCAGTCTGAGATCACTGTGAAGGAATTTCATCCCATGCTTCTTTGCAGAATTGCTTTAATTCAGCCACATCGGAGGACTTTCTTTCATGAACTGGCCGTTTAAGATCCCTACAAATCCTTACTTTTGTTTCTTTTAGCTTCATACTTTTGTTTCTTTTAGCTTTTGTTTCTTTTAGAAAATCCTGAAGGACATTCTCCTTCAGGATTTTCTGCTAAAGAGCAAAATTCATGGTTGCGTCGATTATAACGATTCACCCAGGCCCTGAAGCAGCAGCGCATCCCCACACCATCACAATACCACCACCAGGTTTAACTGTTAGTATGATGCCAGATGCAGTGGTTCCACTTTCAACTCGTCAGTCCACAGAACATTATCCCACATGGCTCAGGGATCATCAGGGTGTTTTTGGCAGGTGTGAGACAAGGCTTTATGTTCCTCTTGCTTGACAGTGATCATTTAAAAACTGTATTTTGTGTTTATTCATGTTGTCTTTGTCATATTAAATTTTGTTTCAAGATCTGAAACAATTAAGCGTGACAAATATGGAAAAATAGAAGAAACGAGATAGGGGCGAATATGTTTCACAAGTTTTAATCGAAACTAAAAAGTCTCCTGACTTAAATTCAATACAAGTTACTGAGGTCTTTTGCATGCACAAGATATCATCTTCCAGAATTTATATTTTATTATTTTTGTATTATTTTATTGTTAGGTTTATTTTGCTATATTACTTTATAGTCATGTAAAAACAACATCTTATAGTGAACAGTCGAGAGACACTGTGCCACAAAGCACCCTGGTGTCAGGTGAAGATTTTAATATGCTTTTAAAAGTAGAATTTGTTTGGCAGTCGGTCGTAATGTTTTGTATCGTCGCACGTTTCTGCTGATTTGCTGGCTGCTGATTGGAAAGCCCACAAAAGCGAGTCGGAAAGGCGCACGATTTCAGCGTCCTGTCCTGGGATGATGGAGAAGGGGTTAAAACAGTTGTAAAGCTGCTCTCTGCAACTCCACAGCGGAGGTTTTTCTACAAGTATAAGTTGTTTTGTGATAGAGACACACCACTCAGTCCACAGTCACACTCATTCTCTTTCACACCACACTGAGTAAACATGCTTAATAAACTGTTTTACCTTTTGCTAATTATTGTTCCAAATCAGCTCACATGCATGCGTTCTGAAAACAACCTATTAATTCATTAATTGTGTGCATGTGTGTGTGTATGTGTGTACACGTCTGTGTATATGTGTCTTGTATAACGCATCATCTGTTGCTGTTCAATCTCTGTAATTAATCTTCAGTGCATGCACATTCTCTATTTTGGTTTTTCCCCAATCCTGGTCCTGGAGAACATTTAGGTGTTTTTTTTTTCCTGGCTCCGAGCTCTCCTGACTCAACTCATCAGCTGATTATCGAGCCTGAACTGGGGGAGTTAGAGGGGTTAAAACACCAAAATGTGCAGGATGATTGTAGTCCAGGACCAGGGTTGAGAAACTTCTATGAAGGCATGAATTAATTGTACCTTTGTTTACAGTGATGGTATGATGGAATTAATTGTGATTTTGGTGCTGTACTAAATCTGTATAATCAGGGTTCCCACACATTCCGGGAGAAAATGGATTAAATATGCTGAAAAGCTTAGTTAGCTCTTGGAGAAGTCCCAAGTTGAGCGATTAAGGCATTCATTTTGCATATTTTCTTCAGATCAGACCTGTTTTGAGCGGAGGTATGTAAGCTATTTAAGTACATTTGTAAATCTTTAGTTATATACAATTCCTTGGTCCGGATAAACAGCTAAGGTGACTGATTGGTGTCAACAGTTACCTTAGAATGCTTAACTGATAATGATTACCTTCCAGCTATAAACAAATCAATTTGATGTTTTTATGTTTTGTTTCGCACTGAACCTGATGTTGGGAGATTAAATAAATAAACGCATATTTCTCTCTCTTATTATCTTTAAACTTTCTGATTTTGTCATCGACTTTGTCCTGCTCCATCACTGAGCAGAGTAACACGCTCAGAGGAAAGCACTATCTGCCCTCTTCCTCATTCATGAACTCACAGACGCCCGGGATTGGCTAGTGTCGCTGTGATTGACAGGAGAGAGAGAGTATGCCCCGCCCACTCAGAGAGCACGGCCAGTTTTGCTCCCAGCCGTGAATGGTTATTGGGTTTCATCTCACAATCTCCTTACGATAGGGAGAAAACTTTTCTGTTGCACCACTCGGGATCCTCCGTTGACTTTTCACCTGCAGAATGCCATTTAATGTCATCTAATACAATAAGAAATAGAATCCATTTTGTAAAGGAGACCGGACTAAGAGACTAGCATCATTTCTATACATTTTTATAGGATTGTTTTTGTGCAATGCTTGAAATCTTCTGAGTGAGTTAGTAAATTCGTATTAGTTGTATTGTCCTGGAAATCATTTCCTAAAATCTGTTGGAACCCTGATAATGATCATGACCACAAATCTTTACCTTCTCTACTTTCTCCACGCCCGTGCCACCGATTGATCTTAAATCTGCATGCTGTTTTCTTTAAAAAAAATAAAATAAAAAATCCTGAAAAAGAAATTCTGAAATTCCCTCGCCTTTGTGTCTTTGCCTGGTATGCTGATGTCACTGACATTAATAATGATGTCATTGTAGATGTAGATGATGTGGAACCTGCTGCCTCTGCTGACAAACCGGAGCCGGACGTAGACGACGCCCCGCCCACAAGCGACGGAGGAGAGGATTTGCCCCTCCCTGAGGAAGGCCACGCCCCTTGTGAGGAAAGAGAAGCTCAGATCTGAGTTCAGCTGCAGCTCTGGATGCTCCAAATGCTATGTTTTGAATGTTTTAAGCGGCTTTTAATTTATTTCCTAGTATCTCTTCCGCTGAAATGTATTTGCACTAGTTTTTTTTTTTTTTTGCCAAGTTCTTGTATTACCTGAAAAGAAAAAAAAACTTGCACTCCTTTGAGCTTTGGTATCTACTGTGTATCGTATTTAACGCAGTCTAACAAGCCAGTGGGAGGTTCTGAAGACCTGGAACTGTCTAAAGAGTGGAGAGAATTGGAGTGTGTGTGTGTGTGTGTGTGTGTGTGTGTGTGTGTGTGTGTGTGTGTGTGTTAAAGAGCTGTGACGGTGTCATTTCAATCCCAACTCTTCAGAAGTATAGAGGAAAGCAGAAACATTTTAAAACATGGCCGGTTAGTATCAGAACCACTATGATTTTTTTTTAAAATAGGTTTTAAGTTGTGACAATTTTGCTTCATTTTTGACTAGACACATTATTTTGTGGTATTATTTCTTTCGTTTACAGTTTCAGTTTAAACGTGTAAGCTATTTGGATCAGTTTGCCAGTTGCACTCGTTTAGGTTTTACATTTGTCTTGATGGATTGTGTTCGGATTATTTTTAAATGCTTGTGAGTATTCTTAAAAATGTTTGGTGCCTTTATGTAAAAAAAACAACAACAACAAAAACGAGCATTGCTGGGACTCAGACGCTGTTTACACCTGATCGTTTCACGATTGTATCCTGATGCGATTTGAAGCGTTTACACTTCAGGTTAAAATCTGAATTCTCTGCAAATCAGTGCATCTCATTCAACTGCCAACTTCTTCTTGTTGCTTCTGTTCTGTTGCTTTGGTCATAACCTGGTGATCTGGATGTATTTAACACTCAGAAAACTTTTACACCTGCGCATTTCTACATAAAATAATCCAGATGCATGAAATGATGAGGCGTAAACAAAGTCCAAGGCTAGTTTAAACTACTCCTACTACAAAGCTACACTGCAAGACTCAATGACAGAAGCTTCTGAGCCACAACAGTGCGCCAAATAAAATGTGCAATAGGTGTGTTTACTATAGTCTCACTTAGCTCCTGAAAATCTAGCTGTGGTGCCGTTTCAGCAGCTTGTGATCGAGGTTTTGTAGGAAATATGTAATTAGGTCTTGGTGTCTGATTATGATGTTCGTGTGAGAAGATTCTCCCAGCTGTGGCTATTCTACAGTACCATGGTGTGTGTCAGTTTGTACACAGTCAGCACATGAAAAACTACAGCTTTTGTTTTGTGCAGTTTCTGTCTCAGTGCGACTCTCTGTGTACGCAATACAATAAAGGTCCTTTTCTAAATCGTGTCTGTTCTCTTTTCTCCGACTCGGTGTGTGTTATTTAGATGGAGATCTGACATCAGCAGGTCAAACATCATCTTCTGTCATGTCTGTTCTGTTGAGTCAAAGGCTTTGTAGCTTTCCACATGGTGATGGATGAGAAAATGAAAGAAATGATAAAAACT
>CM040455.1:32557279-32578000 GCA_022758105.1 Pangasianodon gigas | reverse complement strand
ATTTTTCTGTAACATTTAATTTTGTGCTGGAAAACTAATGTTTGGAGTCTAAAATGTTTTTGTACTGAATTTTGTATTGTACTCAATAATGTAGAAGTCATAAAATAAAAATCTATAACAAAGTTTGTACTAAAAAAAAATAGGGGGCCTAAGACTTTTGCACAGTACTGTATAATAGTTATTTGATCAGTTTTAATACTTTTTAATAAGTTTTATTACTAAATTATTTTACTCTTATGAGAATAAATAAAAAAACCACAAACCTCATGGTGACACAAATAAACAGCTGCAATTATTTTACTTATGAGAATGATTTTTGTTACAGAAAAGATGTAAAAGAAATATTGCCTCTAGTTATTGGGACAGTTATGTAATGTGTAATATATACTACTGTTTAATCATTTAGAAAATGCGCTGTTTTTGAAAGAAAATCACTATTTATTTCAATTAAAATAACATTAAATTGATCAGAAATACAGTATCTGTGTAAGTACAGTTTGTAATGAATAACTGAATCACACAGAGCTTTTTAAAGGAACACAGCTGATATAAGATGTTATTGATGGAGGAGGTGATCTTGATCAGTGTTACGCTCAGGAGTTTTGTACATATGGACCAAAGACACACCGTAGTTGACTATTAAAGAAAGAAAAGACGAGTATGAGATGAAAATGAACCTTATAATTCAGTCTGGGAGGAAAAAAAACTGTGATATTCTTCATTTCTGACTCCATCTTTCTAAACGTACTGGCTTTGGAAGCCTTTCACTGATTCTGCCCTCGATTCTGACATTACACTGACCTTTTAATAGACTGCATTTAATGTATTTGTGTGTTTATTTGCTATTTGAGATGAACTCAAATATGTAATGATCATTAAACACCATCTGGAAAAAAATAAAAGCTGCATAAAGTGTTAAAAGGTCACACAATACAACTGTTTTTTTTTTTTTTAATAGTATAATGTTTAATTAGTTTGTCTGTCATTCTGTATCAGGTCTGATGTGAATAGTTGAATTTATAAAATAACTCACAATTTTATATACATAAAAAAAAAAAAACCTTTCATTGCTGCATTTGTCCCAACTAGAGCTTCTAATAAAGTTTCAATGGAGTGACCTTCAGCGACGAATAGCGTCACGCGGCAAGTCCCGCCTCCTGCGCTAGGATTGGCTGAAGAATCAAATACTGGCGGTAGAGATTCACTTCTTAACCAATCGCGGTGTAGAAGGCGGGGCTTGTCGGAATGCAGTAGCCTTGTCGGACCGCCCATCATCCGGGTCTTTGGTTAAATAGAGTGCCGCACATGCGCAGTGGGTCCTCAGCGGTACGTCCTCTGCAGCCGGGTAAGTGAAGGAGAGCTGAGCGGAAATCTCACAATCTGCTACAATCTTCATACTTTTAGCTAACTACTGGTGTTGGTTTAATGGTGATTATATTCTAATGACAGTTTTGCATTTCTTGTGATCCGTATTCTGATGCAGTTGCGTGTTTTTTGAAGTGTAAACTCTGATTGACCTTAACCGGTGTCTTTGCACAGATACGGGTTCAAGCTGATTGAAGCAACCAGAGACAAAATGTACGCCTGCGCTAAATTCGTGTCCTCCTCTGCACTGGTAAGGGTGTTAATATCTCACATGTGCGTTTCCTCGACTTCTGTCCCGCTAGCTTTGCTAGTGCTAATGCTATTGCTAATGCTAATGCTAGTGCACTAAGTGCCATTCCTAAATTCAAGGTCATTTCAGCAGCCGGCGCCTTCAGCGTTGTCATGGCGACGCTATTTGAGTTAAAAAGACAACTTTTTAAAGATGTCTTCCTGTCCAGAGTCATTTCTAAGCTGTGTTTGTTGAATTCAGGCCACAATGGTGCTAAAGTCCTTCATGACAGTTCGGCTAGTTAGCTAGCTAGCTAAAGACACTGAGGACTAAGTGCTTCCTGATTAAACAGAGCAGGTCAGCTGTGTTTGTCTGGACTTTAGTATAAGAGTCTGATGTTAAAATAAAGAAGTATTTGTAGCTGTTAGGAGTTTAGGATCGCTCACTTCACTAATGCCCTGCACTCAGCAGCCCTATTCGGGCGGGATTAGTTTGTAGGAGCCCTATTCGGACGGGATTAGTTTGTGTAATGATGTTATTACATCTGTTTCTCTTCAGTTTCTCTGGTTTTCCTTTTTTTTTAATGAACAGTAGAGTTAAAAAACCAAACACGGCTCTTGTCTAAGTTGACGTGTTGGTAAAGATTGCGTTATACCCCGTGTGAAAAGAACGCGCACTCTGTTCGGTCGAAAACCAAAATGAAACCGAGTGTAAAACGCATAATTCTGAAATACAGACGATGTTTAAAGGTCGTGTCGGAGAAGAGAAGTGACTCTTGGGTAAGTTATCCGCTTCCCAGCATGGCTGTATCGTACAGACACGTGACCTGTGTGGCCACGCCCCCTACACCGAGCTTATAATAAAGTTCGGGACACTCAGTTTGTATTAAAGCGAAGTAGAGAAGATGCTCCCGTCTCTGTGACGTGTACAGAGATCGTTTATCCTCTGCAAATCCGTCAAATTATTGCTGAAATTATTTGTACTTGGAGCTTGGAAGTATCTGTTACTACTTGGTAAAAAGGTGCTTTTAAAACTGTATACGTTTAGATTTGTGACGTAATTTGATTGATTTCAGCGCAACTGGACCGTTGTGACAGTTTTTATTTACAAAGATGAACAAGACAGTCGGCCCATCTTATACTTTATATCACTAATCACACGCATAGAGCTTTATATGTTTATCAAATTCAGAGACAAACCCTGCAGCTCTGACGTTGCTTTTAGTGTTCGTGTTTTTCTGAGTGGAAGCACTGGACCCCCTTTAGATGGAAACTCTGGGAAAATTGACTTGAGACTAGTACATGGATTGCAGCATACAGGATGTCAGATAAACTAATCCCTTCATTTCATAAACCATCCTTCAATCGGAGTGTGATCATTTTCTCTTTGTCTCTCTCCAGGTCCGCTCTGGTTCCAGGGCACTTTACAGACCCCTCTCTGCCTCCGTGCTCTCCAGGCCAGAGGGCAAATCTGCAGAGGTGAGAGTTCAGCTTTTTTTTACATCATAAATGTTTCTCCAAAGAGACCAGAGTGAATGAGGGTTGGTTTTTGAATCACAGTGTGAAATATAGGTGTAAGTGGATGTGCACGCTTTGAAAGTCTGCAGTTTAGTTTTATTTGTCTAGCTCTTTTAATGATAGATGCTCACGCAAAGCAACGAATCATAGAGCCAGATCCTTAATGAACAAGTCAGAGGTGACAGTGGTGAGGAAGCAGACTCAGAAGGGTGATGGTGGATTAAATAAATCATTACAGTATCCAGGTGTAGAAGAGGAAAGACAAACCGCACTGAGTGAGCTTCAATATGAGCACACTTATGTCTCTTCATACAGCAGCAGCTCTTACAGGTGCATATGTACAGTCTCCAGGTGAGATACACATCCACATGGGAAGTGCAAACCGTCCACTCCAAGTGCAGAAGCTCCAAAATAGTGTGTAATATTGGGACGAGAGCCAGATGTGTTTAGCACAAAGACTCTGTTTCATTTATTCATGTCTAACAGTGAAGTTCAGCGTGATCTTTTGGACGTTCCTCATTATCCGTTCCTTGCATTAGGCCAGCCCAGTCCTCCTGCCACAGAGCGCCGTATCCCAGGTCGCACTGAGGGGTTTCCAGACCAGCGCAGTGAGCCGCGACATCGACACAGCCGCCAAGTTCATCGGCGCCGGAGCCGCCACCGTCGGAGTGGCCGGATCAGGAGCCGGAATCGGAACAGTGTTCGGAAGCCTGATCATCGGATACGCCAGGTACGACACGGCAAAGTTTTACAGCGAATAAACACAACTTTAACCAAAATTCATCAAGAAAACGACTAAATTTTTTTCCCTGCTCAATTAGTGATTTAATCATCCAGAACCAAAAAAACACTCAACAATAAAACTTAAGCCATGAAGTAGCTCTGAGTGTCATTAGGTTTCAGTGTAACTCTGTTACTGCTGCGGCACGTTTCTGCAGTGTGTCTCAAGCTTTCACGGAGAGTAAACCCCAACAGCTCAGCAGCTAGTTTATTTATTTATTTTAGGTGATTCTGAAGATTTGTAGAATTATTTTAAATCTTTTGTCAACAAATGTTCTAGGTGTTGCATATCACTTCATTCGAATCAAGTGGTCGATCTTTTTCATTAAGTTGCAGTTTTTAAATTCAAAGATGGGAGCGTGAGAATTTATCTTCTGCACGAGGTTCGCCATTGGGTTCATAACGAGGTCCCTTTTTAAAAAGATACTATTTAATAATGAATGCGAAACTAACAAGATAAAGACACTGAATATGAAATCTCAATATCTAAATGGGAAACTTTGCACAATTTGTCATATCAGCAGAGTAAACATCACTGAACATTGTGGCAGTGTAAGATCCTGTAAGAATGATCAAATTGTTATATCGCACAAGCATGATGGTCCGTCATGCAGTGTTACTGTAATGAGCGTTCTCCTCATGGTCGTCTCTGAATCCGCGTCAGGCGTTCGTAAGCTTGTTTTTGTTTCATGCAACAGCTTTTTAAGATGTTTGTTCCAGTAGCTCTTATTAGAAATTTGTTCATCTTCAATGACTGGAGCTATGAGCAGTGCTGACGTTTCAATACTGAATCATTGAACAGAAGCAGTTATCCATCCTGGGGGGGAAGGGGGGATATGGAGAAATATGATCAGTCATTAATTGCTTTACCTAGTGATGAGCTTTGTCTGCTCTCCTCTCAGTGCATTGTGGGTAATTAGGCTTTACAAGTCGTTCATGTAATCCTCTTGTGAGCAGTCTGCACAGCTACAGTGTTGAACAAAACATGGAGCCAAATTAACAGGATGTCTCTCAACACTATATAAAGGAAAGAGAGGTTTTTTTTAACGCTTGTAACCAGTGCTTATGAGCGTCATTTAAACTGCCCTGGTACATATCACTTTCAACCACTTAATGATCTGGTAGTATATTAATGATCTAACGCAGTATATTGTTCTTTAGTATATAAATATGCAATTTGGAAAATTCCCTTAGTTTAATATCAGTGTCTCTAGTTTAGATAGCTGCCTGTAAACTAGCTCGCGTTCATCACCGGCGTTGTTTATATTCTTCGTAATTCGTTCCACAGCAGCCAAGTCTTTGCTGAAATCTAACACAACTGTGTGATTTAGTTCATCACTAATGGGCCAAGTTAGCCATTTTACACAAAAGCTAATCATTTGCATATTAGACGTAACTTTAATGTCGCAATCTGATCTCATGCGTACAATACATGGAATCCGTTTTATTTTGTCTGTTAAATGGGGAAACGATTGAGTGAATTGTTGGCAAATTTGACCCAACAATAACATAAAGCAGCATCTCTCAGGGGAGTTCAAGCTTCTGGGTCTGAGCTCTCAAAGGAATCGAACACCATCAGGCAGTGACACTAAGGATGTTAGTCTGTGGCGAGTGGGTTTCAGACGTAGAGCCCGGTGAGTTTTAATCCAGCCCACCAATTTTGATTTTAAAATCGGTGTTCTAAATTGAGTATGGGCTTTTTGATTGTAACTGGATTGAAAGATTAAAAAAAAAAAAAGTGCTAATCGTTTAGTCCACTAGGGGGCAAAATGGGGCAATAAACTCACTGAAATAATTCCTTATTAACAAGCTTAAAAAAAAAGTTGACACTCTTTCCAAATGATCTAATTTAGGGGGTGAATACATATGCAAGCACAACTTTTACATTATTTGTAGAGAATTGTCAGCTTTTTTTGGCTCAATTTAATATTTGATATTTTGTGTAGATTCATGACAAGTCCAGATTGTGACACTACAAATTATGGAAAAGTTCAACATGGGGGTGAATACTTATATAATTAGGAAAAGAAATTCATTTTGAATAAATGAACAGGTGTGAAAGCTGTGATCAGCGCTCCTGTTCCAGCAACACGCCCTCGTTCTGACCAGCATGTGGAGAATTTCGCCAGCCTTCTCATGCTCTTTGTCCCCCTTTCAGGAACCCGTCTCTGAAGCAGCAGCTGTTCTCCTACGCTATCCTGGGATTCGCTCTGTCCGAGGCCATGGGTCTGTTCTGTTTGATGGTTGCTTTCCTCATCCTGTTCGCCATGTAAAGCCTGCGCCGTCTTTCCTCTCCTCCTCCTCCCCCCGGCCGTGACGAACCTCTGCGTCTCACACTGGCTGCTGAGAGTTGTGTGTTGGTGTCATGACAGTTGTACATTTTCCAGGTTTTTGTTGTGGAAGGCTGACAGACTAAACAGAAGAACATGTATTGTAAAAATGTATTCAATTACAGAATTAAAATACATGTGTTTCACTATTTAAAATTGGTGCGTGAGGATTTTTTTTGCATTGCTTTGTATGCGTGTTTACGTGAGTTGTGAAAAAAAATACTAGGATGTTTTGGCAAGTTGGTGCTAGAGATACCCTTTTGGGTGTTTACTCTTTCTGTTCATCGTCTTCAGAAGCCAGGGATGTGATTTGTGCCGAATGAGCAAATTAATTATAATCAGTGTATCTTGGGAAGATAAGTTTAAATCACTCCGATGGACTTAATGTGAGAGGAAGGTTAAACATGTAGTTTAGACTAACATACATATCTGTAGGTTTATTTAAGGGTCTAGGGGTGTGTGTGTGTGTGTGTGTGTGTGTGTGTGTGTGTGTGTGTGTGTGTGTGTTTTTAAAGGTTTTCTAGTCCTAAAAGAATCCAAAATGTTGCTCGCTTCTTAAGGCATGTGTCTCTACTGATCAAGGTTCTTGAGTGACTATCGTAAGAGCAAACCTGGAATAAATAAGGCAGACTGAGAACTTAGTGCCTACAGATACAAAAGAGAAACAACTGACTTGTTTGCATCCAGTGAAAGATAGTTGATGATGTAGGTTATGTTAGAATTAAACTGGAAGAGAAAGCAATAATCATACACATTTATATTGGATAAGTTAAAGTACATGATGGAAATGTAATTGTCTCATGCAAATTTATGCAAAATCACTATACAAGTGTTAAAAGTTAACTCACTTCTGCTACCTGGATACAGCTTAGTACTGGTACTAGTTCTTTAAGTTTAACTACTCTCTCTCTCTCTATCTATCTATATATATATATATATATATATATATATATATAAAATGCACAGAAGTGGAAATGTGTGTATTTATCATTCTTTATTAATCCATCCTGAGACAATAGAGGGCGCTGAGTTTTTACTATTTGCTGTTTATTATTCAACATATATCCTTCACTCTGTTCCCTACAGATGACAGAGAGCATACTCTTGTTTTTTTTTAATCAGTGGACAAGATGAAGGCAATAAAGGGTAAGGCTTTGTCAAGTAGTGCACTGTGTAGCGAACAGGGTTTATTTCCATTTAATAGAAATGTGTAGTACTACATATGGGCCTACAATTGACATTGACAATACTTGTTATAATATAAGAACATTAGAATAATAATTCTGTATCTGTTATGGGTGTTTAGGAGATGGCTGAGCTCAAATATTTCATGGGTGGCAACAAGAAGTTCAGTTTACATTATATTATACTTTATATTAATTTTATTGAAATGTGATTAAACCAAGTTTGTGTGTGTCATCAGGACTCGATTTGGGAGGTCAATCCTTTGTTTTTCCCCATTTCTTATCAGCCAAAGATTCATGATACAATAAATCCTTTAAATAGCTTTAAAAAGAAAAAAAATCTTCTTTAATAATAAAATATACATACACACAGCCATGGTCTTGGTTGAAAGAAAACATATTACACTTGTAAAAATGAAAGCATCTCTCTGTAAAATTTCAATAAATAAGCAAAACTATTCACATACATGAATTAAAAAAAAGAGATGAACATGAGGCAAAACCCTCAGAAATGTATATATGTGAGGTGTTGGGTTTTTTTTACCCACTTCACAAGTTGGCTTTCACACATTTTTCACATGATGGGAAATTTTTACATGTGATTTGTTTACATGATTCATTAATTTGCACGTTTTTACACATGATCCGTTTCTTTTCACCTCAGTTTTTTACATATTCACACAATGCCATGTGTACAGTTTCAGAACATAACATGTTGAAGTGCACATGGACGTGTTTTTAACACTCCTTTTACTCACGTAATTACCTGTGCAATGACACAAGATCTAAAAATAAGTGAGATTTTGGTAGCTTGATGACTTTTGGTCTCGCTGCTCATCTTCAGGAACTTGCAGCTGTTTATTTGTGTCACCATGAGGTTAGTGTTTCAGCTCTGAGAGCCAGCAGCTGCCCCTCTCTTGCTTTCAACAATAGTCCACACACACACACACGCACACACACACTAAACACTGAAGTGTTTTGCTTAAATGTCAGTCTGATCAGCTTTTCACTGAACTGTTTAACCACAGCCTGGAGATGAATCACGCAGGAGTCTCTCTGCTTACTGGGATTTTTCTTCTTCTAGTCGGTGAGTTCTGTGTGGTTCCTGTTTCAGGTTTGACTTGCCGAGTAGAAATGAATCACTTGTTTTTATTTCTAGGCAGGTAAATGTATAGTATCAAAGGTAAGATCTAGCCCTGGCCCAAAAAGATAACACAACATCCATCCTCTATTATAGTTATAGCTCTCCATCATCATGGAATAACTTCTAGAAACATCTGAAAGGTGTGCAATTCAGATTTTTTTAATAATATTTATAAGGTCTATATAAGATATTTCTAAGGGAATTGTTTCAGTGAGATTGTTGTTAATTGTTTTGCAGTGCTCTTATAAGTGTGATTGGTTGTGTCTGAATGTTGTGTTGTCTTTTTGGGCCAGGGCTAAAAGAGATTTTTTGTCCTAATATGACTACCCTGGTTAAATAAAGGTTAAATTAAAAAAAATATTGCACATAATCTAATAATCTGTCAGAGAAGTTGATGCATACATGATACAGTCTGTTATGAGTCCAGCTTCATTTGTTCGGATCACATTATTGCAGTATTAAAGTAAATAAGACACTGAAACATGACTGAATGCTGTGCTAATTTTTTAAAGACTGCTCCGAATGGCTGAGGAATCACAGGAACGCGCCGGTATGCGCGTCTCATTGACAGGTGCATGTGTGCCGCATGCTTCATGTTTCTAATTCTGGTCACCGGCACACGCACACTTTGACTCCTTCATTATTTGAGAGTTTTTAGGTTTTCAAGTCCTCCTTTAATTAAACTAAACACCACAGGAAATGCTTGTGAGGATATATAGGATGAGGTTTTTTGAATTTCCACCTTGTATGAGCTTCTTTCCCACTAATAAAACAAAATCCACCTTTGCATGATACATTCCTGAAATCCTCAGGGTGTTGACTATCTACATTCATGAACTGTTGACATGTTGACTAGCTTAGAAATGTAGCATGTGTCGAGGCATTTTGTTTTATTAATGGCTTAGAGAATTTGGAAATTCAAAAACATTTCCAAATTCACCCCATCATGCAGCAGATAAATGAATATAAAAGAATTATAAAAGAAAAGAATAAATTATTCCTCATGCTACTGGTAAGTAGGTTGTGTTGTTGTAAAGTCCAATCCATTTAAAACGTCAGCTCGCTTCCGGAAACAGTGCTGGCTGAGTTCCAGATGGCTCCTTACTCCCTACAGCTTACTCTCTCCCCCCGCCAAACACACACACACACACACACACATATTTGTTGGGTTACAACCTAGACCTGAAATGGATTTAATCAGAATTGTATGTGATGAATGTAGTCCATTACAGTGGTTCGGAAGTGGAATACTGAAAAAGTTGTGATTGCATAAGTGTTGTAAATCTTTCTGGATGACCATCAAAATACTACAGTTTCATCAGAAGTAAGATCACTGAAGAATCAGGAGACCAAGAGCCAGGTTATAATAAAAGAGATGGTTTATTGCGCACACAAAGACAACCTGGGCGTTCTATAGTCTAAACATAAGTTGGACACACTTTAGACCATATAGATAATGCCCAAGGCTAAAAAACATAATCAAGGACAAAAACATCATGAACCAAGGAACAGATACATGTACTTCATGAGCAAACAAAGAACAGACACATGTACATCATGAATAAGCAGAAATCACACTGAATTGATCTTAAATGATTAAATCATATATCTTTCATCACATAATCATGGAAAACTAGAAATTAATCCCACAATTCCCCCCCTTGGACGACCCTAAAGGCATCCATTAAAGTAAGCTTAAACGTCCAGTGCTATCCTACATACCATAACCACTGGCCAGGAGATTATCCACCTACATATCCAATAATAAGTAATACTAATAATATTATTGCTGTGAAACTCCTAAATAAGTTGCCATCGGAAGTGTCATAATTAGTCGAATGGAGCCGACATGTGTGCAGTTAAAGCGTGATGTGATCTCAGAACCCAGAGTTTGTTAGAGAACATAACTAAAGAAAGAGCATCATGAAGACCAAGGAGCTATCAAAACAAGTCCAGGACCAAGTTCTGGAAAAGTGTCCCAAACTTTGAACATCATGCAAAGCACTGTTATTAATAAATAGAAAGAATGTGGCACAAGCATGACATCCAAAAAAAGACAGTAAGTGTGTAAAGAGGGGATTAGTCAGAGAAGCAACCATGTGTGCAAAAGTTCATGAATGCAATATGTAAAATGTTTTTATACTGTAAGGTTTCTTTTTTGCCATCCATATTATATTATTTGTTGTTAACAAATATCGCCACAAAGCGAATTATTTCGCATTTTTGTGGAACTTAGTGCAACAGCACCACCAATGAAAGTTCTGAGAAAAATACATATGAAGAACGATATGAAGAAACATAGAGCGAGACTGGGGCTGATTTCTTTCTAGCCCAGACTGTAGATTCATGCAGCCACTCAGTGACAGTCATGTCAGGCAGTTACACTGAGTGACACGCCCCCTAGGTTTCATCTCCATATATGGGCTGATATTCCATGTATAAAGTAGTTTTTGTTTGCCAGTAGACTAGAATGCCAGTAGAGCATTACAGATCTGAAAATAATATTAGAACTGTCTATCTCCCTTCAAGTGTGTGTAATAGTTTGTTCCACATCATTCTTATTACATCATCAGTGAGACCTTGTGATATAATACATTGATTATTGATAGATATTAGATATTAGCTTCTAATCTAATGTACTAGCCATCATCCTTGGGTCACTGACATGAGCTATGAGAACATGCGTAGGTTTATACCAAAGAAAGAGACAGACATTCTGTAGATTTGCTAAATGAGATGCTCAGGTAATGTTTACTCACATCTGAAATCCAATTAAAGCAAACGTATTGGAGCAAATTCTCGATGAAGGAAGCTGAAGCAGTAATGTAATCGGTAAACTGATCCAAGAGCCAGAACAGGTACTCATATTCCAGTTGCTGCAAATTGTGTGTGCATGATGTGTCATGTGACATATCCTCCAGCAGCTCAGATGGCGTGTGTTTAGATGTGTCATGTGCAGTTGCCTGTCTCTGTCAGGACTAATCCCCCTGCGTGTGTTTGTGTCTGAGTGTTTGCTTTTGTTGAATAGTGGGAATGCTTTAGAGTATCTCAAACTATTTGTGTATGTGTGTGTTGTAGGTCTAGGTCCAGGTCCAGGTCAGTGCTCTCCTGATGAGACGAGACTGGTCAAGAATCTGTTTAAAGGCTATAACAAGGTGGTCCGGCCCGTCAGCCATTTCAAAGACGCTGTGGTGGTGACTGTCGGGCTGCAGCTCATCCAGCTCATCAGTGTGGTAACTCTGTACCTCTCACTGCCTTTTTTTTTTAATTCAGAAGATTTCAGCAATCACTATACACAAATCCATAAAGCAGTTACACAATTCACTGTATTGGTGGAGTGTTTTTTTTTCTCTTGGTGCTTGAAGTTCACAGAAGATACACACTTTAAAAAGCTTCTCTTCGGCAATATTACGTTCCTCAGCTGCAATTTTTTTATAATCCTGTATATTTCTTGTTTATGTCTAGGTAGAGCATTATTAAATTACCACGCATTACTGTTTTTACATTTAAAATCAATTTTCAGACTTCATTCATTCCCATATTTTGATTGATATTTTAAAATTCACTCACTTTTTTTTTTTTTTTAATTATTTAATTCCTCTCTACAGTTTGTGCTTGTGCCAATATCATGTCATATTAACTGTTATTATTAATGAATTGATTTGTTCTTATTGTACAGCACCATAACTGAACTTCAGCAGTATCACATTTGGGTCATTTGAGTCCCTGATTATTCTCTGGATATAAAAAGTAACAATATACAGATTGTATATTATACAGATGTATAATATACAGATGTAGATTAATCTTTTACAATTAAGCTACAACTTAGAAGAATTCCAAGTGATTAAACATGCAACATGTCTGTATCCTGGAACAATATCAATTCATATCACATGCAGAAAAGAAGATGCAAACTTTTGACCTGATATCCTTCAATGAGTTTCTTAAATCTTGAACTGTATATCTTTACTAGCCCCATTTGGTCCTATATGTGATAATGAAAAAAAAAACATCTATGAAACCAAACTATTTGTCTTAAGGGTGTGCATTTACATACAGTTGCATTTAACTGTAAGTATTTTATATGTTTCATTCTCCATCATGGTTCTATATTTCTACCTGATCAGGTATTTCACACTCATACATTTTTAAATACCATTTATCTCTCCATTTGTCTGTCAGCTTAAGTTAAACATAGAGTTCTATCAGTTCCTCCTAAGATTTTAATTTCCCAAAAGGACATCATGCATTCTTATATAATTACATGCACCATATCAGGATTTACTTTGATCTGTCTCTCTTTCTCTCTCTCTTCCTGTCTCTTTTATCTTACATGCACATTCATTTTCTGTCTCTCTTTCTTTCACCCACAGGATGAAGTTAATCAGATCGTCACCAGTAATGTGCGTGTCAAGCAGGTCTGTGTCTCGTTCCATGTCCCTGTACGTCCTAACTGAAATCTTATCACATGCTTGTGACTTTGACCCAGTTTGGCTGTTATTTAAAAGGTTAGATATTTTTCCTCGAGCAGTATCAAGATCAGCGAAGTCAAAAGCCACGTCAGATAACAGACGAAAGATAACTAACCAAACAAACCGTCTGCTTCTCAGAAACATGAGATATTGAAGGCAAGACAAATCACAGGTTGATATTAATGCACTTGTTCTAATAGGTTATTGTTTCTATAGTAACATCTCATTCACAGGGACTTGTATGAAAGACACATTTATTTAACATTTGTGGAAGGAGTCTCCAGTGTCAGCGCTCTGTAACAGTCAGAGTTAAAGCTGTAGTCTTCTTGACAGAGGAGTTTACACTGTGCTGTTTCTCTGTAACATGGCAAGCTGCATTTTTTTTGTTTTATTAACTTCAAAAAAGACAAAAAAGAGGCTCTGATTAAGGAACTACTGTTTATAGCTGCTACAATGTAACTAATGACAAGAACGAAGTTGTTTCACAGACATTCTGCAATATTAAATGCAACTATAAATGCATAAAAGGGTGGTATGTTGTTCTTTAATTAATGAAAATTGCAATTGTTGGTGAAACGCTGTAGTATAAGAGGAACAAAACACTTCAGGGCATGGTGTTATTGTAAAATATACTTCAGGAGGTAACAGTAACTCTACTTCATCTTTCTTCATCTTACTTCCTGTACTGCTAGAAACCTAAACCTTTTGCATAAATAAACTTTTTCTACCATTATTGGAAATAAGGAAACAACTGATATTGTGTTCAAAATAACAGTAAAGTAACATAATCTGGGAAAATTCATGTTACTATTCAGGTACATGCAATTACAAACAGGCAACATTTAATCAGCAAACTTTCTATTAACCTTTTTTTTATCATTTTTCCATTGTAACCACACAGGCTGTTGTATTTTTATAAGAAATCAAATGAAACAGTAGAAATAATTGAATCTCTTCCCAAAGATGAATGAATCGGTGAATAAAAGATCTGAATCTAATTGACTTGAATCAATAAAAAGAATCATTTTGCAGCACATCACCAGTTTGCAGCAATAAGCGAAGCAGACATGTATTCATTTGCGGTAAATAAGGTGCGGTCCATAACCTTTGTAATTTTCTTTTTTTTTTTCATTCAGCAATGGAAGGATGTGAATCTGAAGTGGAATCCAGATGACTATGGAGGAATCAAGAAGATTCGAATTCCCTCCACCGACATCTGGAAACCAGATTTAGTGCTTTATAACAAGTAAGCTCATATTAGATTTCTGTACACTCTCAAATAGGACACACTGAAAATGTCTAAATGTGCGTTACTTATATTTCTAAAGAATGATCTGTACTTATTTTTTCATAATGAGAGTATATGGTATGTATTGCTACTGTTATATTTCCCATTACATGCAAAAATGGACTGTGCAAGTAAATGAGCATGTATGTGGAGTGATTGGGTATGATTGTGTTTTTGCAGTGCTGATGGAGACTTTGCTATTGTGCACGAGACAAAGGTCTTGCTGGAACACACCGGGTTGATCATGTGGAATCCTCCGGCCATCTTTAAGAGCTACTGTGAGATCGTTGTAGTTTACTTCCCTTTTGACCTGCAGAAC
This sequence comes from Pangasianodon gigas, assembly GCA_022758105.1. Lineage (NCBI taxonomy): Eukaryota > Metazoa > Chordata > Actinopteri > Siluriformes > Pangasiidae > Pangasianodon > Pangasianodon gigas. The sequence goes on along the minus strand of CM040455.1, from coordinate 32,563,369 downwards.
TGCAGCATGAAGCTCGGCATATGGACCTACGATGGCAACCTGGTTGTCATCAACCAGGTACACACACACACACACACACACACACACACACAGTCACACACAGGTGAATGTAAACACGTCTCACCTTTCACACAAACAAACAGTTCAGATGTTGAAAACAGAGCTGATTCAAAGAGCCGACTCAAAGAGCCGACTCAAAGTACAGACTCAAAGAGCTGACTCAAAGAGCCGACTCAAAGAGCCGACTCAAAGAGCTGACTCAAATAGCTGACTTAAAGAACCGACTCAAAGAGCTGACTCAAAGAACCTAATAAAAGAACTGACTAAAAGAGCCAACTAAATGAGCCAACTCATAGAGTTGACTAAAAGAGACAACTCAAGTACAAAAGAGGTCAGGGCTCTGTGCAGGACACTTGAGTTCTTCCACTCCAAACTTGGCTAAACATGTGTTCATGGAGCTTGCTTTGTGCTGGAACAGATTTGGGGTCCCTTAGTTCCAGTGAAGGGAAGTTGTAAAGCTACAGCATACAAAGACATTCTGTACAACTGTGTGCTTCCAACTTTGTGGCAACAGTTTGGGGAAGAACCACATGTGGGTGTGATGGTCAGGTGTCCACATACATTTCGCCATATAGTGTCATGTCAAGAATAATAGAGGGAAAATATTACTACAGAGAGATTCAAACAAGGAGCTGTTCAGAGGATGTGAAAGAGGTTGGAGGTGGTTATAAAGCCTCAATGTGGACAGACATAATATTACAGAATGTTTATGTCACATTCAGAGAGGATGAAAACTTAAAATCTAAAACATCATTTTGATTTTTAATTATTAATTTCTTAACACAGTGGTTCTCAAACTAGATGTGCCACGTAGGCTGCAGAAAAATCTCAGAAGCTGTATCGCAACTTTTTTCATTTTTAATTTTGTCAATTTATTAAATCTGCTTCAGGCAAATGTAAAACAGTGGAATGTGTTTAAAAAATAGTAGATGTACATAAATGTCACAGTAATCCCACACCCACTTGAGGGAGGTAAGGGGGCTTTGGACTAAAAAGAAATTGAGAAATGCTCTCTTAACATGCACAGTTTGATTATTTTGTTACTTGATTTCTTCATCCATATCCATTTTGTCCTAAGGATATGCAGAAACCTGGTGTGTATCTGTGTGTATTTGTGTGTAGGACAGCGATCGTCCAGATCTCAGTAACTTCATGGAGAGTGGCGAGTGGGTGATGAAGGACTACCGGAGCTGGAAACACTGGGTTTATTATGCGTGTTGCCCAAACACACCGTATCTGGACATCACATATCACTTCCTGATGCTGAGACTGCCGCTGTACTTCATCGTGAACGTCATCATCCCCTGCATGCTCTTCTCCTTCCTCACTGGCCTCGTCTTCTACCTGCCCACTGACTCCGGTAACTCTGTGTGCTGGTGTGTGTATGAATTTCAACATCTCAGTTCTGCTGTATAATAGTCAATTATCTATCTTGTGTGTGTGTGTTTGTGTGTGTAGGTGAGAAGATGACCCTCAGTATTTCTGTCCTGCTGTCTCTCACCGTGTTCCTCCTGGTGATCGTCGAGCTGATCCCGTCCACTTCCAGTGCCGTCCCGCTCATCGGCAAATACATGCTCTTCACCATGATCCTCGTCATCGCCTCCATCATCATCACCGTCATCGTCATCAATACGCACCACCGCTCTCCCAGCACACATACCATGTCTCCCTGGGTCCGCAAGGTATGCAGAGGGCCAGTCAGACTGAGAGCGAAACAGATAACAAATAAATAATATTGAAATTTATAAAACTCCCCTTCTGTGCTAAAACATGATTTTTAAATAGTTCACAATGTTATAGATATAGATATTCGAGACAAATTTGTTAACACGGCTCTAAACTCACATTTTTTACACTTTCTAAAACTTAGACTTTCTCACTACGTCAGTAAAAAAATAATAATTTAGATATTATATACTGTATTTACACATGAACTCACGAAACATAGAATCAATTCACAGATCAATGAATGACAATGTGTTAGCTAGCTAGCTAGTAATGTAGGAGAACGGGATTTCGTACAGTAGTTAGTAGTTAGTTCAGGACTATTTAAAATATATAGAGCAAACCAAAAGCACTTTGTGTTAAGTAAAATGACTTTTTATGTTTTTTTGCTATGTAATATAAAGATATGTTGTGTTCTCAAAGTAAAAAAACATTTTATTTAATACATTTTATCAGAGACGTGAACTTCTCTGTGCTAAAGTGAATGCTAGGCCAATGCTAGCTTCCCTACACAGTTGTCATGTCATGTAGAGGGTCTGTCATTGTCTACTGGAATTTTAAAGTAAATCATCCTTATAAACATTTTGGATGTAAAAAGGAACAGCTATAGCACTAGGTTATATTTAATACATGACCGTCCAAAGTAATTTTTGTTACAGCTGGATATGTGAAAGGTAATAGCATGGGCTAACCATGGTAGGTCACAGGAGAGGAGAAAGGGGCATGTTTAATTTGCATATTCATGCATATTCAATAGGCTCTTGTATTCTGTGTGGTTACGGTAAAAGTTTGTTTTGTTTTTTGTAATTTTTTATTATATAGATACAAACTGATATTTATTTCTGTACAGATGATGAAATCACTGTATTCCCGAGTTATTTTTTTAGTCGCACTCGAATCTGAGCATTCTCTCTCTGTGCCGCAGATCTTCATCGATACCATTCCGAACTTCATGTTCTTCTCCTCCATGAAGCGGCCATCTCAGGAGCGGAAAGACAGGCACCCTTTTCCCCCCGACTTTGACATCTCAGACATCTCTGGAAAACCCATGCCCACTTCCGTCACGTTCCAGTCGCCCATCATCAAAAACCCGGATGTGCAGAGCGCCATTGAGGGCGTCAAGTACATCGCTGAGACCATGAGGGGTGACGAAGAGTCCAACAACGTAAGAGCTATCTTTCTGTTCCTCATTCTCTCCCTATTATTTTTTTGCATGTTGCATGTTTCTTCCTCTACTTCTTCTCCTTTTTTGTTTTTTTCCCAGATCGTTCAATTTAAGACTTGCCCGAATTTTGACCTCGCTGGAATTTCCCATGTTCAGAACGATGTCAAAATCTTCCTCTCCTCTCTTCCTCTTTTGATGACCTCTCATTCATTCTTTCTCTCTCCGTCTCCCCCAGGCTGCTGAGGAATGGAAGTTCGTGGCCATGGTGCTGGATCACATTCTGCTCTGCGTGTTCATGACCGTGTGTATCATCGGCACGATCGGAGTCTTCGCCGGACGCCTCATAGAGCTCAACATGCTCTAAGCAGGAAATCGCCTGGAGGCCTGAAGTGAAGCCAGGGGCTGGAGTTTAGCACCAGCCCCCATCACACAGCTTTCTGCTGGGCTGCGCTAGCAACGAAGTCTGCTCGGATTGGATGCTAAAGGCGCACCGAGTTAATGCTGAAAGCTCAGATACACACATAAGCTTGTCCGAGTCATAATAATTTTCTTCAACTAACACATATTTAAAGGAAAAATCCACCCTGAACAGCATGAATCTTAATCTTTATAAATTGACATGATCTTTAATGACATCCGATATTTAGTTTGTAATGACAATCTTGAGAAGAGTTGAGTTTTTTAGTTTAAACTTCTTTCATCGACATGTTGGTCTAGCCCTCGATTCATTTTTACCTACAGCGATGTAGCGGCGCTTTATTGCTTATTATGCTAATATCACCATCAACTTTATTGTCCTCGTCATCTCATAAATAATAAACTAGCCGTATAGCTGCATTGCCTGCAGGAACAGTCCAGTGTCTCCACTACTTCTACGCTGGATTTCTCATTAATATGACGTTGAACATCAATGGAAAACGATGAGTGAGAAAAGAAGCTCTTGCTTGATTGAGTTCATTGAAATTTTGTCTTCTATTAAACTCCATTGTACCTGGGCTAGCAACATCCCCCTGTGACGTCAGCGTGGTACACAACCGCTAACTTCTCACAGGAATCATGAAAATACAGCACCAATTGCTAAACACGTCACAAATATTTCAACATAAACGTGTTTCAGGGTGGAATTTTCCTTTAACAGCACAGTTTCTTTCTTTTCTCATGGTTTATTGGTATCTGTTTTATTTATCTGCAGTTCTTGGTATTGGTATGACCACGGAAATCTTCAGTCTGTGCTGAGAAATAAAGGCATGTGAAGTTAACTGAAGCACATGAATGTGCTTTGTGTTGATATAATGTGTGAACAACTTGCAGCTGAGATTTTTTTTTAAATTTCTGGTTCTGGTTTGAATATTTATAGGTGATGCACAATCACTGATGATGCTCAAAGATTGTGTCTTTCTTTATATAGGTTTATCAACTTTTTTTTTTTTTTTTTTTACAAAATAATTGACTTTTAGATCTGTGTAATGCAGCAAAAACTACAAATGAAACTAGGATTTTGAAAGGCAGATAGGGAAAATGTATTTCTCTTTGCACTACAGTTAATACGAGAGAGCGAGCAGTGGTTCATTTCCTGTTAATTACGTTTTGTGCTGATTTGAAATGCCAGTTTGCATGTAGATATTTGTAATGTATTATTAACTTTTGATATTCATTAGTAAGAGCACGGTCCAGTTGAACAGGACAGTGGAGATTTTAAATTTTAATTTGAACCTGCCTTTTAATGACATATCATGAATGGGGTCAAAGGTCACAGGACCCTATACAGTTACACTCCAAAATGAAACTTTCCACTGTGTGTGTATTGGGCATTATTTCTTAAACTCTTGCTATTTTCCACATGACATCCTGATTTTATTTGAGTCATGTCATTAATGCAAACTTGAAAGTGTGTTTTCATTTTTCCATTTGACTATGAGTTTATGAGGCTCAGATTTTTCTTTTTTTTTTTTTTTTAATGACCACCATGACTTCCACAGTCACACTGCTTCCTCATTTTCACTAAGAAGTGTGAAGTGTGTTGGGACAGATTTTGTCATCTGACATCCTTCTACATTTTGTGCAGATTTTTATATTTCATATTGTTTTGCATGTACAATGTGTCACATAACAAAAGTTTTCAGAGCAATACCAGAGACTTTGAATCGTCATACACAAGGATAGGCTGGTTAGACTGCAAGAACTTTCCTTAGACATTTCCAAGGTAAACAGAGGGGATGGTAGCTTAAATCACTTTATTAGGTGAACGAATAAAACGTTTTGTGCAGTGTGGATCATTTTCTCACCTAACGTGTTTATGAAAATTCTTTTTGTTTGTTCTTTTTCAATTTGCTTTTTCAATAAATGCTTGGTTAAACTGCTTGTTTGAAATGTTATTTTTCCAGAAATAATAACTTTTCATGGCATTTCTTTTTAAAATGTGGCTCAAAAGTGATTAATAATTTAATTGCAAAAATCAAACACACTGAAAATAAAAAAAGCAAAACATTAAGATGTCAAATGAAATAAACAGGCGTACATTTAATAAACGCAGTAAACGTGAACTAGAACTAAGTATGTAAAACCGGAAAAATAAATTAATGATAGATAGATAGATAGATAGATAGATAGATAGATAGAAAGATAGATAGAACTGAAGCTTTATTTTAAAGAGAAAGCAGGGAAACCAGACAACAATCCAATCTATTCCGATCTACCTCACAGCTCCAGGGTCCTCGGCCCGATCCTGAGCTCAGATATTGTCTACGCAGAGTTTTGCATGTTCTTCCTGTGCTTCTGTAGGGTATGTGTATCCTCTCACCTCCCAAAAAACTGTTACAAGGTGGATTGGTGAATCTAAATTGCCCCTGTTTGAGAGCGTGTGTATGATGGTCCAGGAACATCTCACACCCAGTGTTCCCTGATTCATTTCCCTTGTGAGGCTCAGATTTTTCTGATGTGTCTGGAAACCCGATTTGAATACATCAGAGTTGTTATTTCTGATTTATCAGCTTGAGCAGCAGTGTCAAACATACACAATATGGCCAAAAGTATGTGGACACCTGATCATCACACCCATATGTGGTTCTTCTCCAAACTGTTGCCACAAATTTGGAAACACACAGTTGGACAGAATGTCTTTGTGTGCTGTAGTTTTACAC
>CM040455.1:32534469-32557179 GCA_022758105.1 Pangasianodon gigas | reverse complement strand
TGGAACTAAGAGGCTCAAACCTGTTCCAGCATGACAATGCCCCTGTGCACAAAGCGAGCTCCATGAAGACATGGTGTGTGAAGGTTGGAGTGGAAGAACTCGAGTGTCCTGCACAGAGCCCTGACCTCAACCCCACTGAACACCTTTGGGATGAACTGGAACACCGACTGCACCCCAGACCTCCTCACCCAACATCAGTTCCTGACCTCACTAATGCTCTTGTAGCTGAATGAACACAAATCCCCACAGCCACGCTCCAAAATCTAGTGGAAAGCCTTCCCAGAAGAGTGGAGCTTATTATAACAGCACAGGGGGAATAAATCTGGAATGAGATGTTCAACATGCACATATGGGTGTGATGGTCAGGTGTCCGTATACTTTTGGCCATATAGTGTACGTCTTGTGGAGTGTAATTGAATTGAAAGAGTTGAAAAGGGAAGAGTTAGTCTGTGTAAGTCCATAGGGAGAAATCTAGAGAAATAAACTCAGGCCCATAAACACAGCTACTTAAAAATATGCTAATGATATGTAAAAAAAATTGTCATGTCTCTTTCCAAAAGAGCTAATTTAGGTGTTTCACAGAAATGGGGTGAACTCTTGTGCAGTCACAGCTTTCATGTTTGTTTTTTTTTATTATTTAGATAAACGCAGATTAAATGAAGACATTTAAAAGGAGCTGTTGATGATTTATGGACAATAAACTGAATTGTTTGGACCAGCCCACTCGATGTTGGACTAAGTGTAAGTAGTAAGTGTGAAATGAGTCTGACACCCCAGAGGTGGAGTATTAGCCAAACAAAAAAAAGAGTAACGTGTACAAGTTGAATGGTTTTCTCTCTATTTCTATTTATTTTTCAGTTCATGGGAACTTTACTGGCATGACTTATATTGCACATCCTGTACATATATTTCATATCCTGTACATGTGTTTCATATTTCTTATATCTTATCTTATTTCTTATTCATTTCTGATTTTTTAATTTTATCTTTAACTTAGTATTTAATGCACAGTCTATAGAGGAGAAGGCCAGGTTTCCATTTCACTGCAAGTTATATACTGTATCTAACTGTGTATGTGACAAATAAAATAAAATTTTGAATTTTGAATGACTTTATCAGCTATATTGTACAAGTTTCACTCAACCCCCCCCCCCCCCCCCCCCCCCCCCCCCCCCCCCCCCCCCCCCCCCCCCCCCCCCCCCCCCCAAACAGATGTTGCTGCTCCACATCTGGAATCCCAGAGTCTTAGATTAAAGACGCAATCCGTTTTCGTCGGCGAAAGAAAAAAAAAAAGCCTCGGAAAATTGAACACGTCAGTAGCTCTGGATAAACCTCCAAACACACACACACACATACACACACACACACACACACACACACAGCTTCCGCTTTATTCTCAGACGTCTTGCCGACCCTCCAGACTTCGTTTTTTTTTTTTTTCTGTGTGACTTGGAGGGATTTTAGATTTTAGTAAAGCGTTGGGGTGGAAACTGTGAGTGTGTGTGTGTGTGTGTGTTTGCGTGCATGCGCGTGTGGATGTGCGCGTGTGTGCGCGTGAGTGCGCGTGTGTTTTTGCGGGAAGGAGTGGCTCCCGCAACCGTTTCAGCTCTTCATACAGATGTCAAACGAGGAGCCTCAGATGGACTGTACCACGTTTTTGTGAGGATTTTTTTGTTTGTCGAAGAAGGGATTAGAAAAAACCGGGCGGAATTTAAAAAAAAAAAAAAAAAAAAAATTGGTGAGTGCCAAAAATCTTTTCAAACGCAAGTTTACAATAGTCTAGACAGGATGTAGGGGAGTTCTAGTGTTAATAAGACATTTCAAGAATAATCCTGTCAGGTTGAGATGCTATTTTGTATTTTTTTTTCACAAAGAAACCCCCCTTCAAAAAAAAAAAAAAAAAAAAAAAGAAACTACCCGGAGTAGTGGCAGCTTTTACATGGAGAATCGATTCCTTCTCTGTTCACTCCCTGAGCATCTTTAACACGGGGAATCGACTCCCTCTGTTCACTCCCTGAGCATCTTTAACACGGGGAATCGACTCCCTCTGTTCACTCCCTGAGCATCTTTAACATGGGGAATCGATTCCCTCTCTGTTCACTCCCTGAGCATCTTTAACATTGGGAATCGATTCCCTCTCTGTTCACTTCCTGAGCAGCGTGGTGTGGCAGATATTCCGCGTCTTTTCTGTGAACCCAAAAGCTTCACTTAACCCTGTTTAATCTGCAAGTGAGTCCAAGCCCAGTGCTGGTTTTAGTGTTCTTGTGACTTTACAATAATCTCATTATATTGGAAGCAAAGAAACATTGTTTTCACAGCCGCTAGAAACCTTGGCTGAGGTCCCTCTGTTTCGCGCATGCGCAGTTTAACCGAACGCTCACCACTTATTTGCTTGTTTTTGCCTGTTGGATTAATTTCCAGTGATTTAATATTTAAAGTAAATTTGTTTAGCCGTGGGCAGCAGGGTGTGTGTGTGGCTATGTTTGAACAAATTAGTAGTGTGTTAGAGAGAGATGGACAGAGAGAGGGATAGAGAGAGACACAGAAAGAGAGACACAGTCATGAAGAGAGAGATCAAGACAAAAAGAGGCTTGGAGAGAGACAGATAGAGAGAAACACAGAAAGAGAGATACGGTCAATGACAGAGACACAGTCAAAGTAAGAGAGATCCAAAGACAGAGAGACAAAAAGAGGGACAGAGAGAGGAAAAACATAGAAAGAGAGATACTCTCAGAGAGAGAGAGAGAGAGAAAGACAGAGTGAGAAACACAGACAGTGACACACAGATACACAGTGAAAGAGAGAGAAAGATGGTAAGAGAGAGAGACACACACAGACAGAGCTACACGGTCAAAAAGAGAGAGAGAGAGACAAACAAAGATGGACAGATTGACATACCCATAAAGAGGGAGAGAGAAGAGAGACAGAAAGAGAGAGAGAGACAGATAGAAAGAGACATAGAGACACAAATTTGTTGGTAATTCTGATCTTGTGCAGAAATGTGTCAGGATGTATATTAGAGTGCAAACTTGGACTTGTGCTAAAATGCCTGCTGTATGTACCCTGGGGGCAGATAGAATAATCACATGGGGCTTTTACTGATGCATGCTTACATGCTTCAGCTACGTTTGAGGTTTGACGGCTGTGAACCAGTCTCTAATGCTGACCAGCTCTGAATTCTGTGGTTTTGAGTACGGCAAACGTTCACACACAGGCCCACATGAGGTCAGTGGGTGTTTGGGGTGAGTGTGTGAGTGTGAGTGTGTGAGTGTGTAAAGCCGCTGGTGATGTGATGTGCCATTTGAGGAACTTGTGGTTCTGTGAGCAATAAACACCTTCATAATAATACACAAACACTTCTTCTTCTTCCACTGTTTAATTCGTTAACCAGTGCAAATCTATAGATATCGTCCCATCCTGATGAAGCGGGATTCATGAACATAGAATGAAGGGTGACAACATACAGTAAATTTCAAAAGTTTGCACACCCTTATGTAATGAAATGGATATGTTAAGATATTAATGGTAAAGTGGAAAAAAAAATACTCCACATGCCTCTAAGGACGTTTTCATGTTGTGAATCTTTCTGGCAAATTTTTTTTGTTCAGTTATGGTAATGGTGCCTCTAAACACCCTGGTATCTTTTTTATCCTTGTCTCCATTTCCATTTAAGGTCAGTATTTCCTTTTTTTAGTTCTCATGGATCTTGTGGAAGTCATTATGACAGCTCACTGTAACAGATTCTAATAAATGAAGTAGATATAATGCTAGAGATGCACTGATACTGATACTGGTGTCAGGTATCGGTCTGATACCATGCTCGGGTTCCTTATAAAAATGCTCTGATACTAACATCCAATACTACATGATGCTATGTGATGTACGCCTAGTGAACGCTGTCACTCTAATGAACAGACAACATGAAATAACTGTGACCTGGACGCATTTCACGATTAACGATGGCAATCGGAGCAAAGCAGACTTCAAAGTGTGCTTTGTAAAAATATCAACAGGAGAAACTACGGCATCTTTCTACAATACAAGTAACCTGAAAAAAAAAATTAAATATAAAACTTACCTCACTAAAAGCAAACACCGGCTAGGTGAGAAAAAAATATCTACAGACAACGCTAGGTGGGTGAAATAACAGACCTTAGCCAGTATGTTGTTCTTGACGATCAGCTGCTCTTAGTCATTGACAACGAGGGATTTCGACACAATGAAAACGACGAAACATTCTTACTTACAGCGATTTCTGAAGTGAAACAAAACCCACTCTTATCTTGATTCAAAGTACCTAATGTACCCTACTAATGCACTTCATTTATAATCTACTAGCTAATGTTATAAAGAAAGAGCCCTTGCATGTGTGCGCTTTTCATGCCCACTATATAAACCTGGGAAACATAAATATAGCGAAATAAAAAAAAACAAAATGTTCCATGACATCCCTGATTGATTGAACTCAGTAGGTTGCTCATTTTGGTATAGATATTGGCAAATAAAAAAATGATCTACTTGTACTCAGTCTGAAAAAAATGGTATCGATGCACCCTAGTCAGTAGGGATGCTAACTTTTGATCATGCTAGTAAAAACAGCAGTAATATCTAGGCTGAATGTTGTAATAGGGATTACCTGAAAATAACATGAAATTAATTCTGCAGATGATTGTACAATAGAGGTCTGCTTAATTTTTTTCACCCAGAAACCAAGGGGAAGGAAGGGGGTGGGATTGCAAACCTTTGCATTCGGCTGTGGTTACTTTTGAGAAGTCAAGCCATGATCTCTCCATCTTTAGACCTTTGGTTCATTTGAGTAACACTGCAACAGTTTCAGCAGCTGATTTTCAATCATTAATTCCTAGAAATACTGTGTATAGGCATATGACTTGTAGGCTGCAAGGTTTGAAAAGAGTCTGCGTTACTCAAGTGCACCTTCTGATTCGGCACCTCAGAGGAAGTGTAACCGTTTTTTAGAGGAAGTGGAAAGAAATGTGAACGAAAGAAAGACAGAGAGTCATTCGTTCCTACTTCCTGGCTGGTGTGTGCTGACAATGCGCTACCTGGTGTTTTGAATGTTGCTTCAGATGTGGTAGGTTACACAGACACCCAGCAATTGCTGCCCTTTTGAATGTGTGTGAGTACCTGTGTGTGTGGTGTGTGTGTGTGTCTGTGTGAGGATGTGAGGTTAAGATTACGCCATGCTCTGTGGGTGGCACTGCTTTCGTTATCAGACACCTAGTGATGTGCTGAAGTTTGTTCGACCATAGGGAGTGGGGTTATGGGGCTTTACTGTAGATGGATCATGTGCTGAGGGAGAGACACAGAGAGAGAGAGAGAGAGAGAGAGAGAGATGGAAAGAGAGAGAGACACAGAGAGACAGTGTGATGGAAAGATGCAAAGAGAAAGACACACAGAAAGAAAGGGAGACGGACAGAGATGACACAGACAGAGAGAGAGATGACACAGAGAGAGACAGAGATGTTGAAGGGGTAAAGAGAGAGAGATGACACAGAGAGAGACAGAGACGTTGAAGGGGTAAAGAGAAAGACAATCAGAGAGAGAGAACAAGAGAGAGAGAGACTTGGAGAGAGACACTCAGAGAAACAAAGAGAAAGAAAAGGAGACAAAGAGACACTCAAAGAGAAGGTTAAAGACTTAAAGATACAGATAGAAAAAGAGAGAGAGAGAGACAGAGAGAGAGAGACTCAGAGAGACAGAGACCCGGAGGAGGAGAGACACAGAGAGATAGAGACACACAGAGGTGGATTAAGATGGATTGATGGTGATGCCAAAGGGATAGGATATCTGGGTAAAATCTTAAAATAGAGTTGTCAACTTTTTAAAGAATTTCATGCATTTTATTTCTAATTGTTAATCATTCTGTACCTATACGACCTCCACACCATGTGCTAGTGTCTAACCTGAGTTCACTTTTCGTATATTCAGTGTTTATATCCGTGTGTGTTCCTCTGTTAGGCGTTTTCTCTCTCATGGTACTAAGCTTAACTGTAACATGAACCAGTGAAATAACATAATGATGAAGCGTCACTGTTTAATAAAATTCCCAGAAGCCGGCAGGGTTAATGTTCTGAGCCCACGCTGTAAGCTAGAGCCTTAGACCGCCCAGATAATGTGCACTTTGCGAGCGCGGACCACGCCTTCAATCGATAGTGCTGTGGAGAGGGATTAAGTGATGGTATGAGTGGAGGAGCTGGGCTGTGAATGTGAAAGGAGAGAAACTTGTACGAAGGGTGGAGTTTATTCTCCCAAATGTGAGTTATTTCATAAAGCCATTGTGTGTAAATGAGGAAATCACTTCATGGTGGTCAGACATCTTCCATATGAGAGAGGATGATTTCACAACACTGTATTTATGACGATTCTATAATCGTCACAGCTCATTTCTGTAATTTGATTCTTTTGAACAAGTGAATCGAGTTTTGTGAGGTTTACCACTCATTCTAGAAGCACTGACTGCCGTTCAGGGTTCATATTTCCGCTTAAGTAAGAACTTCGATTTAAAGGGGAATGAGTATGTTTCCTAACAGTAGACACTCCCACGACTGAACGGTTGCATGATGTGCATTACCACGCCGAATTACAAGCTTACCCACTTTAAACTTTACATAGTTTAAAACATAGTTTAAACGTAGTTGCAACACCTAATAGTGTCGTCATCCAGCGTGTGAAGTTGCTGTACACTTACCACGGCCATTTTAAACATTTTTGAGTTTTTGCGTGTAGCCGTAACTACGACGAACTGTTTCGAACTGGCATAGGTGTAGAACCGATCTCTAAATATTTGGTCTGAAACATTCGAACAAAAATCCATGAGTATAAACAGTAGGCTGTATTGTGTCTATCATATATAAAACAGCCAAAACAGTCAGGCTAAAAAATAAATAAATAAAATAAAAATAACAACTAGCACGGTGTGAGGTTTATACAAGGATTAATGATTGAAACTTCAGGTTTACTATGTTTGTTCAAGCCGTCATACAGGGAATTGCTTGATGACTTTGCTCCCTGTGCATACCTTAACACAGACACACACACACACACACTCTCTCTCTCTCTGAAAGCCCACCGAAGACATTCTGCCTGAAGTTCGTCTGCTGCAGCTCTGTTGTAGCTAGATGTTTCCTCATATGATATTTTTTGTGGTTCTCCATTGCAAGCCCAGTCAAAGCAATATATTTAAGTTTTAATCAAAGTTCTATATGTCTATTTTTTTTATTTTTTTTAAAGCACCCAGTAGAGAGGGAAGTAGTGTGTTCACGATGTAGGAATCATCTCTACAGCAAAAATTTCACGCATGCTACTTACACCTCATAGTTTTAATACAGAGTGGTTGCTTTGACCTTGGTTATAAGTGCTTGTTATAGGATTTGTGGCGCCAGGGGAATTGAGTTGGGCTGCGGGCTGGTGTGGGTTTTGAAATTTTAAAAGATAGTCCTTGCTGCAGAACCAAAAGTCCAGGGGGTGGAGCTGGATGTGATCCAGCACCTCCTATAACTCTAACCCCTAACCCACACAACACTGTACAACACATTAAACACACTTATCCAGCCTGAAACACACTCCATCCCCTGGACGTTTGGCTCAACTCTACCCATCTCTGCCCAGGTAGGAGATGCAGGAAGAGGTCCGACTCCACCACATGGACTTTTTGTTCCGCAGCAAGAGGTCCTAGCCAGACACAAAATAGGATGAAAACCACTGGAGTAAGGAAATTGAAACTTGAACAGTTGGATGGTAATAGACGGAAATGGGTTTTAAACTGTACTTAAGCTGCCACTGCTGGGCCCTTGAGCCAGGCCCTTAACCCTCAACTGCTCAGTTGGATAAATGAGATAATTGTAAGTCGCTCTGGATAAGGGCGTCTGCCAAATGCCATAAATGTAAATGTAAATGTACTTCAGCAGTGAAGTAACCATCTGTTCATACAGCGTGACTAACTGAGAAACTCTAAGAACCCTATTCACTATACATGCTCACTACTTAGGGTATGATGCCATAATGATGTTACAGATTCCCATTGTGTACTTAATTCCTGAAAAACAGCATTTGAAAAAGTATTACTCATCAAAATCATTAACTGCTTACACATAACATCGCTTATATACAAACGTGATGGAGTTCATTTTTTTCTTTTTTCCCCCATTTTCTCTCCAATTCCCTCTCTCTAGCTAACTCTCCCCATCACACAACTAGCTACTATCTGCCCTCTTCTGCATACATGAGCTCACAGATGCCCATGATTGCCTCGTGTCTCTGTGATTGACAGGAAAAAGAGAGTATTCCCCTCCCACCCAGATTTGAACCTCACGATCTCCTGATGATGGGGAGAACACATTTCGCATTTCTGATTGGTCTGATTGTTTTTGATCGGACTGCTACCAGAGGCCATTTGTAACACCGCCTACTACCTATTTAAAATACCTTCCTGAGATTTGGATTGATGTCATTTTACACCATCGGACTGTGTTCTCATTTCAGACTCATGCCCTCACAGGTGTGAATCACGCAGTGTTTTTCTGCAAAGCAAAGGGATTTCCCATCACGCACTTCTGATGAACCCCTTTGATAAATCTCGTTATAATTGAAACACAACCCCAACTGCCAAGACCACAAGACTTATTATTATTATTATAAATTTAATGTTTATACATACCATGAGGTTGTGTGCAAAAGTTTGTGCCCCTCATGGTACCTCTATTTTGCAATTTATCTACAAATTATCTAAAAAAAATTTCGAAGAAAATTAAATGTGGGTGTTCCCATGACTAAAATCCAAAAACAAATGTCAGTTTGAAAAGAGAAGAAAGAAAAAACTCAGACTAAGAAAAAAGTCCAACTTTTATTAATATGAGAAAATTGAGAGGGTATAAAGGATGTACAGAAGGATGGAAAAAAGCTTTGGCCAGACAAGTTGAATATTTATGCAATGTATATATATTTTTTCACTGTTAATATTTTAACACCACTTTGGCACTTTTTTTTCTGTGTAAAGCCATGAAAACACATTAACTCTTGCTCTAAATTCTTTATTTTGTCCAAACAAGGGTATGCAAACTTTTGCACTCAGCTGTGTAACCACATTAACAGTCAGTGTGCAGCATCATGGCGGAACAAACTAATATTGTGCTGTAGCTGTAATCAGGAAACTGAAGACAGGTAGGAGAACGTCCTGCTTATCATCTGAGAAATGCACATTAGGTAAATCAAGTGCGTTGATAAATTTGTCTTAAATATACATTTAGGTTATCGTGTGATTGTTTGTGTGCATGCATGGAAAAAGAGTGTCATGTTTGCTAATCAATTTGACTGATTTAATTTAACAAACAGTTCAAAAAGAACAAGTCTGAGGATGTGGGAGTGTAGAATGGAACAAAATGGTAAACCCTGATATTTTTTGCTGATTGTTTGGTGTGTGAAGCCGAGCGTGAGCGAGCTGGGTGGAAATCTTGTGCGTGGGGTCTTGCGAGGGCTGTCCAATATCTAAAAGCAGTCATTGGATGAGGTGTGTTGGAGAAAAAGCAGAAATGAAAGCGGCGGTTGTGCTAATTTACTTTTTACTCTGTACCACAAGCTAGTGCATTGTCTTTTACTTCTGTATGAATATATTTTTTTTACTGTTTCTATTTGAATGCTATTTGAATTTTCATAGTATTTAATTATTCAAAGGCAGTTCATGTGTATAAGTGTGTCAGATGCTAGTTAAATGCATTAATACAGACTAGGGGTGGGCGATATGACAAAAATATCATATCACGATACTTAAGGCATTTCTGCGATACAAAATATGTATATATCACGCTTTATAGGTTTATTAAACTGCCACCTAAAACAGTTGTTGTTTTTAAAAATAATAGAAAATCGTTCCGAGATGCTTTTATTTAATGGCTATAAAAATAAACTAACACTGAAACTAAGGAAAAATATTCACATTTTACAATTTTAAAGAAACCAGTACAAAATTATAACATCGAGCTTTTAATTGTTTTAAAAAAAGTTCAGATATAAAATCAGATATGCGCTATATCTGCGATATCTCCGAAAAGCGTACTGTATCATAATTTATCACAATATCCAAATCATATAATTGTTATATTTTCCACCACTTATACACAGATTAAGGGAAATGAATGAGTTTATGATTATTATCATCTTCTAGCAAAGTTTCTGATGTATCGCATCACTTTTGCGACCTCGACGAAATGGTGATGTTCTGTCCTCGCGTCGCATGTGAATCATATTATTCGAGTCTGGTTTGGTTCTGGTTAACTCAGCTGTGTGTTATTCAAGAGTGAGACTAAATTCAGTAATTAATTCTGCATTAGGGCTGGGTGGGTATGATGATATAATATCAATATTGTGATAAATTGTCACAATACGCTTTTCTGAGACATTGTGGTATACTTTTATTATGTTTTTTAAAAAACAATTATAAACTTACTGGAAGCAGCTGATGTGATGTCAAAATGTACATTAAATTTGTGAAATTGTAAATTTTAATATATTTTACAGATTTAAAAAAAAAAGTTTCTTCTTTTCAGTGTTAAATATTTTTGTTATTTGTTGAAAATTATTTACAGGGTTAAATATTTTTATTTAGTGTTAAAATGTTTAATTTTTATAAATTAAATGTTATTTTTGAAATATAAAAAATAAACATAAAAAGTTTTGCAGACATTAATTTATCATTGCATGTTGAATAATTTTTTTTTTTTTTTTTTTAAATAAACAGAACAATACTGTATTGCTGGGAAACCTTTGCAAAACAACATATATCTTGATACATATTGTGTGTCATAGAAACAGCTTTGAGAATTATAATGTAATAATTTGAGAATTAGAATATAATATATCACTCACCCCTATCCTGCTTGAAGATGGAGTTGAAGATGGAGCATAAACTTACAGGTTTACACACATTTAAAAACATTTGAATATCTAAATGCAATTTGAAAAGAATTTGACAATTTTTATTGGTGGTACTATATAGAGAACTGTATGCAAAAATGTCAGGTTTGTGTGTATTTAGTGGTTTATAAGGACCAAACTGGACAAAATGTCTTCAGTCACCTGGTCCTCACAAAAAAATTAGTGTTTTCACAGGGTTTATCTGAAAAGCTAAAAAAAGATTTCGCTCTAGTTACTGAGATTAAGGTTAGGGTTTAGGTGTAGGCAGTAATCAGCTGCAGTAATCTGTGTGTGTGTGTGTGTGTGTCTCAATGTGTTTGGTTACGTCCTTGTCTCGGTTGGGTTTTAAAAGAACAAGTTTAAACACTTAAACTCTACAGCCACCTGCTTTAGACATTAGGACATTTACATGTGTAAAATATTGCTCTCTATGTGTGTTTTCTGTGTGTGTGTGTGTGTGTGTGGAAAGATTCTGTGTAGAAACGTGTCCTGACTCAAGTGCTTACGACACTGGAATGAAAACAAGCTTCAGTCCAGACCTTTTAAAGGACACACTGTCTTTTCCCCAAATCTCAGTAAACCTGCAGTTAATATTCTGTAAGCGATCACACACTTGTCCAAGCTGTTTAAGGGTTGAGGATGAGGGTGTGTGTGTATGTGTGTGTGTGTGTGTGTGTGTGTGCACGCTCCAATAGCATCCATTTAGCTAAATGTATATAAATAGTGTGTGTTAGTCAGTCACGCTGTCTGTGAGTTCAGCTGAGTTTCCTGTCAAACTGCTGATATTAATAATGCATGTGTGTGTGTGCCCACTTCCCATCATATTTGCACCAGTGTGCAGAACTTTTGGCACACTCAGCGGATGTTCGCAATAAAAAAGTGCTTGTCCAGAAAGACAGAGTGAGGAGAGGGGGATGGAGTGAGAAAGAGGAAGAGAGAGACAGAAATGATGTGGCAGACTGGGAGGGGGAACGTGGTAGTGATGAAAGAGCGAGTGTTTTACTGAGCTCGTAAAGAGTGCAAAAGTAGTGTGTGTGTGTGTTTTGTGACTCTAATGACCGAATTTTTCCACACTACAATGCTGTAACATGCTATGAAGTATCGAAAGGGAAGCGAGAGCTATATCTGTTTTATTATTTCCTGTTTATGGCCTACACCGGATGTTACCATTGAAAGGCCTGGGGGGGGGGGACAAAGCAGGACAGAAAGACATACACACACACATACAGACATAGAGAGAGACACACACAGATGCACCTAGAGAGAGAGACAGACATAAGGAGAGAGAGAGTCAAAGAGACACACACACACACGGAAGAAGGAGACGCAAATAAAGAAAGATACACACAAACACAGAGACACACATAGAGAGAGAGAGACTCGGAGAGAAATAGAGACAGAGAGAGACACAGAGAGAAACATACATGATGAGACAGACAAAGAGACAGAGACACAGAGAGAGACAGACACAGAAACACATAGAGATAGAGAGACGCACACAGAGGGACAGATGGAGGAAGACAGATACAGAAAGACAGAGAGAGACAGAAGGAGATGTATTTGTCATAATGTTGGTCTTCATTTGCATTGTTATTTGTTAAAGGAGAGCGATTCGGTGGAGAAAAGGGAAGAGTGATGCGCTGTAGATCCTGATTTTACTCTGATTGTTCCACTCCAGCATTTAGCTTGAGCACTTCACCTTTTTTCCACATAAACATTACACAAGCTTGAGTACACATGAGCTTTTAGCGTTGCTGCATTCTTGCGCTGTTACACCACCATGTTTAGCTGCGGCTGCTGAAACATCTGGATTGTTTTCTGCATCACCTGCATACAGCTATCGGTCCAAATGTAAACACACAGTAGCATGTGATTTAAACGTGCAGTCTGGGATTTTAAAATGTGGTTCCAGACCTATATTTACATCATCATTTTATAAATAACTTGGAAAAACCGAGATCACTAGTTGCTTCCTCCCTGGCTTTGGTTTTACATTTCCCCGCCCTCTATGTAGCTCCGCCCCCAGCCAGAACTGAGCTGATTAGGTAGACATTGTTTGAACTAAAGTTGAGGGAAGAGGAACGCTTGTTAGTGTTTTCATTTCGGTTGCAGTTCTTACTCAGATGTAGAATGAAATACAGTATATCTTGAAGGATGTATATGAATTGTGACGTCACCTGATTACGTTGTTGGCTAAAAGTGGATTAATGTTTATATTCTGTCTCTGTATTTTTTTGGGCAGGTTGCAGATGTTTGATTCCCTTTTTTCTCTCTGCTTGCTATAAGAGGAGGAGACACTGAGGAGAGACGATGCCGGTTCCCCCGCCGCCCCCTCCTCCCCCACCGCCGACCCTGGCTCTGGTAAACTCACACACACACACACAAACATTTACATTTACATTTATATTCAGACCATTTGGCAGACTGTTATACTGAGCATTTCTTGCTGAAGGGCTTTATAGTTTACGTGGAAACGTGTAAAGATAGAAACGGCTGTAAACTTAACTTAAATAGCAAAGCAGAAAGACATGATGTAATTGTACACTGAAAGAGATCTACACCGCTAGGTGTCAAACAAAGACCTAATAAATAAGGAATAGTGATAAGTTTGGCACAGAAATGCTAAAGTGGTGGTCCATCTGTCTAGATCTGGTTTAAATCAGATCCTCCACACATCCATGAACTGGGAGAGTTGTCAAGCCCTTCCGTGGCTGAAGTTAGAGCACATGTATCCCAGCACCAGAGTACAACTGTGTGTTTGTGTTTGTGTTTGTGTCTGTGAACAGGCCAACACGGAGAAGCCCGTCCTGAACAAGTCTGAGCAGCAGAGCAGGAATGCGCTACTGTCCGACATCTCCAAAGGATCCCGACTCAAAAAGACTGTTACCAATGACCGCAGTGCGCCTATACTCGAGAGTAAGAAGCCACACTGACACACACACACACACACACACACCACACACGCAGCTGTCCTATGGTAGCAAGCCAAAGACACTGGGTTTAAGTTCTGACTCTGTAGATGTTTTGTAGCTCATCTAGGAATGAGGCAGTTTGGTAAAGTCACTCTCCAAAACTGAAACATCTGTGTATAAATTAACATCATTTCCACACTGTGATGCATCAAAAAAAAATAAAAAAATAAAAAATAGGTACATCATTTTTTTTTCTTAACATACAAATATATTTAATTATACCACAGTGTTCTTGGATTCTCAATTCTGATTGGTCAGAAAGTGTTGATTAATTTTCTCTGCCAGTAATGAGGCTGCAAATCACAGGTTTATATTATTGCGTTCGTTCGGCGCTATAGTAACAAATAACACAGGAATAATGCGCCACATAAACAGATTAAAAATGTGTAATAGTTGACATGGTGAAGTTTTCTGTAAGGAAATGCTTATTTAGCATTTATGGAAGGAGTCTCCAGTGTCAGCAGAGAGGAAAAAAAAGGCTGGTGAGGGAACAACTATTTATAGCTGCTGTAATATATAAAGTTATAACAGGAAGTAACTTGTTCCACAACATTCAATGTCTTTAATTAAAAAAAAAAAGAATCTTTGACAAATTACTGGGTAATAGCATAATAAAACAAGGTTAGTTGCCGTGATTTAGTACTACAACTCATTCAGAAAGGTTTGATAACAGGATTTGATATGGACAGAATGTGAAATTGTGAAGTATACAGTGGCACACGCTTGACAGGACATATCTGGCTTTCTTAATTTCCTGCACAGATATTTAGGCTACTAGCTGGTTTGTTTGAAGTTGTGTAGAAATGGAGTGACTCTTCTTGTCCAATTGTTCAGTTCGGTTCAGTTCATGTTGTGTTGCGATGCTTTAAATCCACTTACGCCCTTATGAACACATTATGACACCGTGTGATTTTGCATTCATATGACATGCTTTCATTTATTTTGGCAGAGCCCAAAGGAGGAGGAGGAGGTGGAGGAGGAGGAGGAGGTGGAGGAGGAGGTGGAGGAGGAGGGGGCGGGTTTGGAGGTGGAGCTCCTGGGGGACTTGGAGGCCTGTTTCAAGATGGTATGCCAAAGCTGCGGTCCACTAGAGATGGTAAGGATCACACCCATCTACACAGCCAGACAGACAGACACACACACACACACAGTGCTGCCAATAAGACACATTTCACAGCACTGTTGTTATGCACAACATCATGCCATTCTTGCCAGATGAGCTTTTCTAACAGCGCGCCCAAATTCATGGGCTCTGATATTGGTTAAACAAAGAGTTGCATTTAAAGATCCTGTGTCTTATTATTTGTTGTATATTTTGATTTTACCACCAAAATAAAGTCTATATATGTTTTAAGTGCCTTTTCTTTTAAGATAAATTTTCTGCCCCTTTTCGTAGCAGTTTACTAGAGCTTTATTACAGTATAATAGAGTAGAATAGCGCTTTATTACAGTATAATAGAATAGAATAGCGCTTTATTACAGTATAGTATAATAGAATAGAGCTTTATTATAGCTTTATTACAAATATAGTATAGAAGACAAACAGTGCAAAACAATGTGCATTTTTGTCTGTATAAAACTAAATAAATCAAAAATTGCTATGATCAGAGGGTTAAAATTGTTAAAAATAAAAAAAAAAAAAAGTACAGCTTCATCATATCTTAAAAATAAATAAATGTATAAATTCTCCCAAAAATTTTATTTAATTAAACAAAGTCTCTGACCCGAGGAAAACGATCGACTGAAACATAATGAGCTCCATAGCAGGTCCTAAGGCATGATTTTATAAGGATGTAGAGCTCTGCGCAGCCTTTTTCTCTGGCACCGTTGATCGCAGCAGCGCAGGGCTGGCGTAGTTTGAAAGCTACTAAAGAACTCTTTTTAAATGGTTATAACATGGTTGTGTAACCTATATTGCGTGTGATCTGGGGATGTGATCTGGAGCTATCTGTCAATTCACAAATGCAGATTCCCAGGAATGGCGCAAGGTCTCATGTGATCATGTGATCATCTCATCTCAATGTGATCATGTGACCAGCATACTTTCTATATATTTTAACTCTATGGGTCGCACAGATTGGGACCTCTGGTGTTCAAACCGTGTAATTACATTAGATGCATAATCCATAGAATGCTGATTTCCACTGTGTGAATTGCACATTTCCACAATGCACATCACATTTTTGCATCGTTTCACAATGCATCATTACACCCCTATTTATTACAGTATAATAGAATGAAGCTTTATTACATTATAATAGAACAGAATAAAGCTTTATTACGGTATAATAGAATAAAATAGAGGTTTATTACAGTACAATATAATACAATAGAGCTTTATTAGAGTGTAATAGAATAGCGGTTTATTACAGTAGAATAGAATAGGGCTTTATTTCCGCACAGTAGAATAGAATCAAAAGTAATCAAAACCTGTTTTTTTCTTTGTCGCTCTCATTTTCATTATTTCTAGACTCTGGTGGCGTTCGACCCCCCATCCTGCCTCCTGGCGCCCGTAGTTCTGGTCCACGTCCGTTTGTGGGTGGTGGTAGCTCCACCCCACGCTTCCCTGGGCAACGTAATGGCCCTTCTGACTCTCAACGTCTTCGAATGACTCCTCCACGCTCTGAAACCCCTGGAGGGCCACCTCCACCCGTTCCTAACACTCCACGGCCCAATCAGGGCAGTGTACAGAACAGAGGACCTCCCCCTCTGCCTGGCGGACCCCGCTCTACGCCTACCCCGCCCCCTCCTAACCCTTCTGGAAGACAGGCGGCGCCCCCACCTCTTCCAGGCGGACGTCCCTACTCCAGTCCTGCAGCCCCGCCACCTGTGCCTCATTCCAGCCGCCCTCCTCTTCCCCCAGCTCCTAGTCGAGGAGAGGACCGCCCACCACCTGTTCCCCCTGGCAACCGCCCATCCATGGCCCTCCCGCGTGACAGCCCGCCTCCTCCTCCTCCTTCTGCCAACAGCAAGCCGCCTCCACCTCCTTCCTCATCTCGTGGGCCTGCAAACTCCGCTCCTCCACTGCCACCAGGACGACCAAAGCCCAGTGACGAGAACACGCCACGTCTTCCTCAGAGGCACCTGTCACTCACTCCTCATGGCCCGTCCCCTCCTACACCTGGGAGGTCAGGCCCACTTCCTCCGCCTCCCTCTGAGCGACCGCCCCCTTTGGGCCGGAATCCGTCCGGGCGAACGGGTAATGAATTTCTGCGTGTATGTTAGAACATCGGTTCTGTCCATGTGTTTAATATCTCTGAGTCTGTGTTATTATGTGTGTGTGTTTAGGTCCCCTCCCACCTCCACCACCTTCTGGACGACCAGGAAGTGTGAGGCCATCTGCAGCCCCACCCCCTCCGAACAGACTAGGGTCAGAGCCTCCTCGTGCTGGCAACAGACCGCCCCTCCCGCCAGAACGACCCACTTCTGGAGGACCGCCCCCTCCTCCTCCTCCAATGGGCAATGGGTACCACAGTCAGGGTGCAGGTATGATATCTGCTTCTGTGTCCATATCTACTTTGATTACCACCTACTTCACATTAACATAATGTTGTTTGGGTGCCTTTTATACAGACGAGTGGGAAGCGCGCTTCAGTTTTCGCCCCGTGTCAGATTTCCCGCCTCCAGAGCCCTACATCCCCTGTCAGAAAACGTACCCCAGCAAATTGGCCAGGAGTGATGGCAGAGGTAAACATTCATAACATTCATAACTTGTTATTGTTTTGTGATTTTGTAGAATTCATTTTATTATAAAGCTGTAAAATGTGTAAGACGCATCACTCTGATGTCAGCCACGCCTCCTAGGTTGCAAAAACATAGCCAGAGACTATAGTGATCTTTAATGTAAACAGTAAAAATAGTTTTTAAATAGGAAATGTATTGAAATTAAATTATAGTAGTATAGTTAGGGTAGATGCATATAAAGTAAAAACAGTACATTGCATTTGCATTAGATTAGATTCAACTTTATTGTCATTGTGCAGAGTACAAGTACATAGCCAATGAAATGCAATTAGCATCTAACCAGAAGTGCAAATAGCAATATTTCTATATATGTTTATCTATCATACATATACAGTACTGTGCAAAAGTCTTAGGCACATGCAAAGAAATGAAAAATAATGACATTAAATGTTTCTATATTTTAAAAAATACTATAAAGAGCAGTAAACAGTAATAAATGAAACAAAGTCAATATTTGGTGTGACGATCCTTTGCTTTAAAAAAAAAATAGTAGTCTCAGGTATAATTTGTGCAGTTTTATAAGGAAATGAGCTGTAAGTGTTACTGAGCATCTTGCAGAAACAGCCACAGTTCTTCTGGAGACTTTGACTGTCACACTTGCTTCTTATTTTTGCAGCGAAACCCAGCAGCCTTCATTATGTTTTTTTATCTGAAAAGTGTCTCTTACATAATCTGCTGCTTTCTTTACTGACATACAAACATTTTTCTGTAACATTTTATTTTGTGCTGGAAACTAATGTTTGGAATCTAAAACGTTTTTGTACTGAATCAATAATGTAGAAGTCATAAAATTAAAGATCTATAACAAGGTTTGTACTAAAAAAAAAAAAATAGGGTGCCTAAGACTTTTGCACGGTACTGTATATACATATACATACAGTCAGGTCCGGGGGGTGAAAACTTTTTGAATTTGAAGATCAGGGTAAATTTAACTTATTTTGTCTTCTGGGAAACATGTAACTATCTTCTGTAGCCTCTGAAGGGCAGTACTAAATGAAAAAATATGATATTTAGGCAAAATAAGAAAAATGTACACATCTCCATTTCAAAAGTTTTCACCCCCCGGCTCTTAATGCATGGTTTTTCCTTCTGGAGCATCAGTGAGCATCTGAGCCTTCTGTAATAGTTGCATATGAGTCCCTCAGTTGTCCTCATTGTGAAAAGATGGATCTCAGAATCATACAGTCATTGTTGGAAAGGGTTCAAATACACAAAAATGCTGGAAAACCAAAGAATTTGTGGAACCTGAAGGATTGTTCTGAAGAACAGCAGGCAGTTTAACTGTTCAGGACAAACAAGGGACTCACGAACAACTATCACTAAACAAAAAAACACAGCTGTGGATCATTCAGGTAACAACACAGTATTAAGAATCAAGGGGATGTAAACTTTTGAACGGGGTCATTTTTATAAATTCAACTATTATTTTCTCTTGTGGACTATATGTAAACATCTTTTAGGTGAAATATCTTATTCAGGTCAGCACTAAATAAACAATAACATGCATTTTGTATGATCCCTCTTATTTTGGTAAAATAATTAACATTTTGCAGATTCTGAAAGGGGGATGTAAACTTTTGACCTCAACTGTGTGTGTGTGTGTGTGTGTGTGTGTATATGTATATATATATATATATATATATATATATATATATATATATATATATATATATATATATATATATATAATGTGTGTGTGTGTGTGCGCAAGGTATGAGGTTGAGAAAGTAGAGACCAGCTCAGTGCTAGCAGAAGGTGCATGTAGTAATTAGTCAGTAATGTGCAAGGAGGCAAGTTCAGGATGAGGTGTAAGGGCAAGTTAAGTGCAAACGACAAGATATAGATGGTATTTAAGAGTGCATGAATATGAATATACATGAATATGAATTAAAAACAGCACATACTTGTGTGCCAATAAATTGCTTAGCTCATTCAGTGTCACCCAGATGAGGATGGGTTCCCTTTTGAGTCTGGTTCCTCTCAAGGTTTCTTCCTCATATCGTCTAAGGGAGTTTTTCCTTGCCACAGTCGCCTCAGTCACCTCAGGCTTACTCACTAGGGATAATTTTGTCTAACATCTAGGACTGTTTGCATGTTTTTGTTTCTGTTTGCATGCTTTTTGTTTCTTATATTCTGTAAAGCTGCTTTGAGACAATGTTCATTGTTAAAAGCGCTATACAAATAAAATTGAATTGAATTCTGATAGCTGTTCTGTATATACACTGTTTATAATTTGTGGCGTATTTTTCCCCCTTGATTGTGATGTCAGTGTTAACGCTTCTCCATTTTGCACTTTGTGTGCGTTTTTAGGTTCAACGAAAAAGGAGCGAGGTGCTCCCCCGTTGCCTCCCATTCCTAGATGAAGGAAGTGGACTGGACACTCAGGGACACCATGCCTCTTCCTCTGTATTTGTTGTTCATTATTTTTTCCCTCAAACATTATTTTTGCATGTGAGGCACTTCCTTGCTGATTTTTTTGAACATACTATGCTATACGTTGTTTACGACGAGGTCACATTAGTGTTGGCGCTCAGCAGTTTTATACAGCTGTACACACAAACAAACGTTTGCTGATGAAACACCACACAGTGCCTACCCTGCTCACATTGCTGGGCCAATGTTTGATATTCTTCCTGTTTTCTGTGGGTGGAAATGTACTCGTATTTGTAGTTTAACACACACACACACACACACACACCTACTACACCACGTAATAAATGAATGAGCTGACAGGGCCAGAAATGGGCTCCGCTGCTTTCAGATGTCTACCACAAAGCCTTTATATACCTAATTTCCTTCATTATTCTCCCTCTCATAGCATTTACTCTTTTCTTTTCTTGCTCAATATTTCTCTCTTTATTAGATGCCCCTCCCAGTAAAGTTTTGATTGGTGGAAACACCTGATATGTGGATGATGGAAGAATTGTTGATGTATTGCCTCACTAGTAGTGTGTGTGTGTGTGTGTGTGTGTGTGTGTGTGTGTGTGTGTGTGTGTGTGTGTGTAAGAAGTCTGGTTTCTGTATACCCAAGGCTCCAGTGAATAACACAAGCTCTACACTGCTAAGTTCTCTTTTCCTTTATTTTTTATGTACTTTATTTAATACTTAAAGGAATAATGCAGCATTTTTCCAACCTAATCTCTCTCTTGATCCATCACATCTGTAGAATATGTACGATTATCACAGGTAATCTCTTTTTTTTTGTCTCGTTTTCTTGTACTGGGAAAAGAAGAGAAATCCAGTTTCCTCACAAAAGAAAACACTTACAATCCAAGTTTAAGGGCACATGTTGAATTCGGTCCATAGACATTAAAATACATGATGATATAACAAAACTACAACTTTTGCACTATAATGAAAGTGCTAGGATGAAGCAGACATGGTGAAACGTCTCCTATGGAGTTTTATCTAATTTTCCAACATTGTAGCAGTAGAATGTAATTCCATAATTATTTATGCTTTTGTGGTAATTCATTCTCTGTAAAAATTCAAATTCTTTCATCTAAAAAGTATTCTCTGCAAAAAAAGTAATCTCTGAAGAATTCATGAAAGCGTTCTACAAAAAGTTAAAACAACTGCCCTTAGACTTTCATTATTCATGACTTCGAGGTTTTTTTTTTTTAAATGATTGTCTGTGTTAATCGCACATACACTATCGTTGTGATCGATAGAGAGAAGGTTGAAAAACTCTGGAGTGTTCCTTTAATCCTTGCTGCCTTCTTGTTCCTTACTGAAGAGGCAGGAATTGGAAATCAGGTGTGCGCTTAGAGCCTTGCCCGATTTCAGAAACATGCAATACTCCATGTGAGTGTAGATTATATGGAAGTGATTTGAAATCGTAAGGAAGGATGTGCCTTATTATGACCTTTATGTCTATGTGTATAAGGATATTTGTCTAGAAGAAACAAAGAAGACCACAGAGTGCCTAATTTTTTTTTTGTGTGTTCATTTTTAAAACGTTGCTTCTATTTTTGCCTCGTGTTCATGTTCATTTCTGTACATTCAGTATTATTACGAATGTTGTATAATTGACGAGATGTGTTGTGTGTTTAAAAAGTGCACTTTTTTGTATGCACATATCCATAGACTATACACTCTATATAATAAGCAAAGCCCCTTTCGTGTGAACATGTCACGCCTTGTCATTGACTGAATCTGATATAGGAAATAAGCTTTTGTGTGATGCGCATTAGCTTGGTTTATGCTTACAATATTCACACACTTGTTTACAGGCCATTTTGATGGCACAAGCTTTCACAGAAGGATAACTGAGAGAAAGAAGGAGAGACAAAGAGAGCGAGCTACTTCCTGGGATTATGCAAATGAGTCTGATTAAAACAGGATGAAGTGTAACCCTGTACCTTCTAATAATCCTGCTTATTATCAGGCCCTGCAGTCTCATCTTTACATGAATTGTTTTTTTTTTTTTTTTTATGTTTTTCTGTGAAACTTGTATATAAGCAAAAATGCACAAACGCTTGTCACAAGAAGTCACAAAGCGAAGACCAAAAATCAAACTGAACCTCTGGATTTATGTGTACAATTCTGAAAAGGTGAAGGTTTATGAACTATTTTAAGGCGGGTTTACGGTTTCTGTCTGAGTATGTTTTGCACCCGTGCCTGTCGGTGACGCCTCAATGATGTCACTGTGACCGAGGCACATGCAGCGGTACTTAGAGACTGTTTTCTTTTGTTCTTCCCCATTGTTTTATTTGTACTGTTCATTTTCTTGGTTTGTTACAGCTTCTCTGCTTGTGCCTTTGTTCTTTTTGTGTGGAAAATGAAAACGTGTTTAAGAGGTTTTCTAAATAAATGTTGAAGTGAACCTTTTATGTTGTCTGTTTACAATATAAATATACAGTAAATATACAGTCAGGTCCATAAGTATTTGGACAGTGACACAATTTTGGTAATTGTGCCTCTGTACACCACCACAGTGGATTTGAAATGAAGCAGTCAAGATGTGACTGAAGCGTAGACTTTCAGCTTTAATTCAAGGGGTTTAACAAAAATATTGCATTAACCGTTTAGGAATTACAGCCATTTTTTACAGAGTTCCTCCATT
>CM040455.1:32522846-32534369 GCA_022758105.1 Pangasianodon gigas | reverse complement strand
ATCCACTTTAGTTGTTTTCTGTGGTCTCCCAGGCCTTTTGGTGTTGCTGAGCTCGCCAGTGCATTCCTTCTTTTTAAGAATGTACCAAATTGTTGATTTGGCCCTCCTAAAGTTTCTGCTATCTCTCTGATAGGTCTGTTTTGGTTTTTCAGCCTAATGATGGCCTCCTTCACTTGCATCAACACCTCTTTAGACGGCATATTGAGAGTTCCCATGAACAGCTACCAAATGCAAATTCAACACTTGGAATCACCTCCAGACCTTTTATCTCCTTAATTTATCATGATATAAGGAGGAAACAGGCCACAGCTGGCCATGAAACTGCTTATCAGTCAATTGTCCAATTAATTTTGAGCCTGTGAAAATGGAGGGACTCTGTAAAAAATGGCTGTAATTCCTAAACGGTTAATGCAGTATTTTTCTTGAAGCCGTTGAATTAAAGCTGAAAGTCTATGCTTCAGTCACATCTTGATTGCTTCATTTCAAATCCATTGTGGTGGTGTACAGAGGCAAAATTACCAAAACTGTGTCACTGTCCAAATACTTATGGACCTGACTGTACATAGTAGATATATATACAGTATATGTTGTGTGATCAGCTTCTTCCTTTCCATCTATAGTATATTTAAGGAAGGCATGTGATGTTTCCATATGGAGTAAAGATGTTGAAATGACTTACTATTGGGGAGAAAACTCATATAATTGAAATGGTTAACTTCGACCAAAACTCTTATACGTCCCTACACCTTAAATAAGTGCACTAAGAGTGATGATTTGAAAAATCCTGAGTCACGTGTCATTTGTTTCCCCTCATCTTAATAATAGTGCCAGTCCTGTCATGTAAGCATGCTACTGGTGTTTCAAATTCCCCTGGAGTTTGTGGGCTCTTTTTAATTATGCTCATCAAACAAGTCACACAGATTTTGGACAGATTTGTTATCAACATGGAATGTGGAAGAGTCAGCGTTCTGTTTGGACCTGAAGCACAAAAAACACAATGTATTTATGTTATAAAATGCTCTAAGAGAATGTAATTCCTTTTTTTTTTCTAGTGGCGGTTATGTATTGCACTATATGTTGAAACAGGAATTGCAGGAACAATCCACCATTGTTTACTACAGCTTGCTGATGATTC
Organism: Pangasianodon gigas; assembly: GCA_022758105.1. Classification (NCBI taxonomy): domain Eukaryota; kingdom Metazoa; phylum Chordata; class Actinopteri; order Siluriformes; family Pangasiidae; genus Pangasianodon; species Pangasianodon gigas. Next base: position 32,533,234 of record CM040455.1, on the reverse strand, counting down.
AGTTAATCCTCAGTTATGAATTGTGAAACTTATCCAGATTTCATAAACTGCCTGCCTGGATGTTGGCTTATAACTCTCTACAGAAATGTTTTATTTGAACTATTAGAAGGATTCAATTTATAACGTCACCAATATTGTATTGGGTAAACAATTTCTTGCATGTTTATGGTTGTTGAATTTCTTAATCAGATTGGAAAAGTGATCACAGTGCTACAGTGTTTGATGCTATAAAGAGTAAAGAGTGATTTGGTGTTGTACTTGTTGACATGAAGTCTCAATCCCATGGGATTATTAATTAAAAAGAGCCCAGAAACTCCAGGGGAATTTGAAACAACAGTGACATGAATCTACAGATATAGAAGACTAATTAAAAAAGAAGTAAGAGATAAACACCATCAAGGTCTTTTTATGGGCTCAAAAAGGAAACAATCATTCTTTTGTTATTGGTGTACAGGTGCATTTGATTTTGTTGTTGACAGTCATGTATGAAGGAAGACTGACGTAATTATGTTGTTAATGTAGAGCCACGTTTCTCAAAAGTTGGACCAGAGGATAATTTCTTGTGACTTTTTTAAAAAATTGGATACAGTGGTAGAATAGACAACCTACCATTATCAAAGTTATTGTAGGTATAAATAATGTAACCTGGAATCTTCTGATACTTTTATTAAAAATATATTCTAAGGGTTGAAGAACAATGTATGGCTCCAATAATTAGCCAAAATATTTTTGAACACATGTAATTAATGCAGCTAATATTTTAATTGGGGTGATTTAACAATTTTTTATAACAAATTTAGGTGTTATTAACTGTAAAACAAATTGAGAACTCTTGATTTACAAATAAAATTGATGGAAAATAAATATTTTATATTTGTAATAAATATGGATAATCTAATATTATACTGCATTAGAAGAGATAAAGGAGGACTGATTACAAACCAAATTTTACATTTCTTAGGGAGATGATAAAGTATAGCACTCTGATATAAATTAAAAAATATATTAAAGCCAAAAGGACATTTGATATTTATATAAAATATAGTTCATTATTATGTTATACTCTGGCTAAATCATCCTCGACCAACCACACTCAGAAAGCTATGCTTACGTCAGACAACCAATAGTTGAAGAGAGTGGGTGGGGCTAGGTGTTAGACGCATTCTTATAGGCTAAGCGGACTGTCAATCAATCAGCGACAAGGCGCTGGATATATATAACGGTGACCGAAATAGTAAAGATGGCTAAAAAGCGATACATTCGCGGCTAGCGAGTATAATAAGGACGTATAGTGAGGAAAATTTGCACGTTTACTGAGTACAAGATGTTCTCATAATGCTTTAAATGAAAATAATAAACGCTGTTTCATGAAGGTACGTATATAAACCATATCATAACATTACTTCCGTCATTATGTTGAGTAAATGTATAAGCTACAGCTTCAGCTATCAACCAGGAATTACCATTTTTAGCTAACTAGCTAATTATCAGATAACTTACCAGTGTACTAGTTTGGAGTATGCACAATAAATAATCTATAAAATAAATTTTATTGCGCTGTCACGTGTGTATTTGTATATTTATGAGTTTTCAGTCCATTAACACATTAAGTCATGTCTTGTGACTCCATCTTAAAGAGAGAATAATTATCATATATATAGGTTTAGGTTGATAAGTATAATCTAGAGTGTGAAAATGTGATGTATTTATAGTTTTCCCCCAATAACAAACATCTCCTGTCTCCTCTATTAGACAACCTATCAGTGTCTCTGATGCCATCATGGAAGGAGGTCATTATGTCACTATTCATGGCCAAAACATTACCCACAATCCTCTGTCAGCGCCGGCCATGTCCATCGACAGACTGTTCCCGGCGCTGCTCGAGTGTTTCGGCATCATTCTGTGCGGCTACGTGGCAGGTCGCAGTGAGATCATCAGCGTGGGACAGGCCAGGAGCCTGGGCAGCTTCGTGTCATGCTTCGCGCTTCCGGCGCTGCTCTTTAGGAACATGGTGCAGCTCCAGTTCAGCAACGTGGTCTGGTCGTTCCTGTGGAGTGTTCTGATCGCCAAGGTGTGTGTGTTTCTGCTGGTGTGTGTCCTCACTCTGCTGGTGGCGAGTCCGGAGGGTAGATTTGGGAAAGCGGGGTTGTTTGCCATCTTCGCCACGCAGAGTAATGACTTTGCACTGGGATATCCGATAGGTGAGCGTCAAACATCACTCTCACACATCCATACTGTAATTCTTCATCATTTAATCCTTCTCTCTGTTTCCTCTCTTTTTTTCACCTTTTTCTCCCTCAGTGGACGCTCTGTACCGTAGTTCTCACCCTGACTATACACAGTACCTGTATTTGGTAGCACCGGTGTCTCTGATGCTGCTGAATCCAGTGGGCTTCGCTCTGTGTGAGCTCCAGCGTTGGAGGCAAAGCCCAGACCACAACCACAGCAAGCTGCACATCGTCTCTACTGTCCTTCTACGTGTATGTTTGTGTCTATGAGCCACCGATCTCTTAATAATTAAACAAAAATATGTGTTCATATATCTCATATGTGTTTTTTTGTGCTCCTTAGGTGGTTATGAATCCGATCGTGTTCATGGTTCTTATCGGGATTGTCTCTCACTTCCTGTTTGGTGGGCGTGTCCCTCTGTTGCTAGGGGAGTTTGTGGATGGATTGGCAGACTCGTTCGGAGGGGCGGCGCTCTTTTACCTGGGCTTGACGATGGTGGGGCAGATGGGTAGAGTTACCCGCTCAACAGGGGTCACCCTCATTTTACTCCTCACGGCTAAACTGTGAGTGTGTGTAGCTGTGAGTGTAAATATATGTATCGTGTTATAAGTGGGGCCTTGAGGTTATTTCAGGATGGTCTAATCCGACAGTGGTTAAAATTTGCAATATGAGTAGGTGATTTAGGGCAAACAGAGGTAAAGCGAAGCAGTTGGGACCAGACAACATGAAAAAGTGTAGAGTTTAACTTGACCTACTATTGAAAAGAAAAGCAATGTCCTAGGATGAGCATTAAGACAGGAGAGTCTTTATGATCACAGCAGCAGTTCTTGGGTCCAAATCTACACTAAGCAGTTGAGATTTTTCACTTTCAGTCATTGCACTAGCTAGGTGCTACCAGTCAAGCCACGCCTACTGTTTTTTTTTTTCTGATACTTAATCTGCAATGTGACCTTGCAGTACTTTTGTGTGTTTGATTGTGTGTCGTCTTTGAATTTGTGTGTCTGTGTTTGCTCCAGTCTGTTGATGCCGTTGATATGTAAAGACATGTTGGAGCTGTTGGACGCAGGCAACTCCAGTTCTGTGAACCACACTAGTCTGTCGGACTACGCCTTCCTGTACGGCATCTTCCCCACTGCACCCAGCGTGGCCATTTACGCCAGTCAGTATAACATGCAGCTGGAGGTGGTGAGTTTTACACTTATACACTGTTACGAGACACAAAACAAACAAGCACAAATTACATATAATATGTAAGCGATGAAACACTTAGGAGTGTGCTGTTATAGGTAAATAATCAGTGACCGGGTGGTGTGATGCTATCTGATGCCACTCGGGAGGTGATGATTTTCCTATAACCACCAATAATTACATTTTTTTGTTTAATAAAGACTAACACGTCATATTTTTATCCTTTTATGGTTACAGATGTGTCATATGAAATATATAACGAAGACGCACTATCACAAAGTGTGATATTTCCAGAGCGATTATCTAAATGGCAGAAAAATAACAATACATTTGTATTTGTAAATACAACTCTATATAAACTGCATTCACGTGTATTAGGTTGCTGATTAGTCTTTTTTTTAATTATGAATAGACACTTAATAAACAAATAAATGTACATTATAAATCAAAATTATGCAAAAAAGGAATAATTTCTTCTGACTAAGAGAAATATGTTAAGTACTTCTGGAAGTGTAAGCCTTTTCTAAATGTAAACAACGTTAATATCTTTATTTTTTGCATATGTCTGGATTTGTATTTTGTGTGTATGTGTGTGTGTGTGTGTGTGTGTAGGTGACCTCTGGTATGGTTATCAGCACGTTACTGTCCGCGCCCATCATGTACCTTTCGGCATGGTTACTCTCCATCCCCTGGATGGAGGCAACACATCTGATCTCGGAGCTGCAGGATGTCAGCTTTAACATCAGCATCATCAGCATCATCGCACTGGTGAGTGTGTGTGTTTGTGTGTGTGTGTGTTAGGGGGTGAAGCAGTGAGTGCAGTGCTTTCGGCTTTGTCCCGGTGAATTTAAAGCTGCTTTACCTCACTGAGTGCAAGGTTCAGAAAAACTAAAATTTCATCTGTACCAGAAGCCTGGTGTGCAAAGATACTTAGGACTGATTTAAAATGTTTTGGTTGAAGGTAAAGGAGATTAAAACGGGGGTCAGTTTGCTGTTACATAGAAAATGTGGACGTGTTTAACCATAGATGCACTGTATAAGAACTTTAAGAGGATTAGTAATCAGAACCACTGAAATTCCACACTCTTGCTTGTGCTAAAGTTCTCCATTTTGTGTGTGTGTGTGTGTGTGTGTGTGTGTGTGTGTGTGTGTGTGTGTGTGTGGGGAATGAATTGGTGTGATAGGTGTGGACCGTTGCCGTCATGGTGCTCAGCAAGAAGTTCAAGAGGTTGCCTCATATGTTCACAACAAACCTTTTCCTCGCTCAGGTGGGTGAACACAGCCATGCACAGCTTCCCTGCATCTCCTCCTTACTACCCCCTGTCATTTTCATACTGTGTGTGTGTGTGTTTGCTCTTGCAGCTCTTGGTGTGTGTGTCGATGAGCTTGTGGAAGTTTGTGGTTCAGCAGGAGAATGTACTGGGACAGATCCTCACTTTCATACTCCTCTATGGAGCTCTGTATAGCACCTACGTTTGGACAGGTAACACAAACACACACGTGTGTGCATAGGGATTTTTTGTTGACCAGGAGTTTGCAAGATTTATAGCCAGGGATCCATTCCAGTGAAAAAAATAATGTGTTCCCTTATGATTACAGCAAAAGTTTATATATATATTTCAAATCTGTTGCGTTGGTGTACAGAGGCAAAATTACCAAAATTGTGTTACTGTCCAAATACTTATGGACCTGACTGTATATATATTACATATTTGGCACATTAGGCAAATATTTAGCTTTGTATTTAATTATTGGAGAATCATTAGTAATATTTTTATATTTTCATATATTTTCATTTTCATATTAACAACACTTTTCTCTGAGTCTATCTATCACGATTTCTTTTGGCTTAGAACTGAGTTAACGATTCTGACTCATGATTCTTTGGCCAACTTTCTAAGATGTATATTTATGACGATTCTTACGTTACTCTAGCAGAATATGGTAGCTACATTTTCCTGGAGGCTTGTTGGCATTCTCAATTACTGACTTACTCCCCATACCTACTGCTGAAATCCTGAGCAAACAAGACCTGCTGTTTAGTATAAAACTAAACAAAATCTAAACTATTATGCTCTATGTGTACTGCATCACTGATGACTTTTGAGTTAGACGGCGTGTATAGCCATGAGATGACCCTTTCATTCATTTCATAGTCATAGATTGTTTAGTAATCTGGAATTTAATATTAGGACTTAATATTAAACATTTGTTTAGTACAAATTTGTTCCTTCTCAATACTCTGGAAAAGATTCTGGGCCAGATGTGAATGAAATGCGTAATACAGATGCTATTGCTTTTCATTTGTGACACGAGGACAACGTTCCAGACTGAAAAGCAAAACGTTCATTGCATTGCTCTTGTGTTGCGTTATCCCCTTCACTGGAAAATAATCAGCAAGGTATTGCTTTTTTTTTCAAGAAATCAACTCTGACTTCGGAAATGAATGCAATTCCATCACTGTGTTGCACTCATGCCACACTGAAGTGCATCCACTGTCCAATCAGGGGAGTTTATATTATGTATAAAACAAAGAAGCTGATGCCTTCATACTGTTCATGACTACTGATCACGTTGTTTTTGTTTGGACTTGTGATCAGTCTGTGCTGTGCCGTATTGTGTAGTTGCGTAGATCGTGTGTTGTGTTGTAGGTTTGTTGGCGTTCTCTCTCGCTCTGCTGAAGAAGAACGAACAGCTCAAAGTTCCACCCGTCGTCTTTATCCTCCTTGGCTGGGGGTAAGAGCGAGTGTGTGTGTGTGTGTGTGTGTGATGCTGCATGCTGCCATAATGTATAACACTTTACAGGATTATGAACTACATGCAGCCTGTGTGTGTGTGTGTGTGTGTTTTACAGGCTGCCGTTTCTGATTGTGGGCTTGTTGCTTGCGGCTGGTGAGAGAGTGAGCGACACCGCTGACGCCGCTTTCTTCTATGGCAAGTGGCAGGTATGTCGTTCATTTTGTGCTGCAGTTTGACTTTTTGTTGGTTTTGTAAATCACTATTTGACTCACCTTAACACAGCTTACAATATTTTCACTTTATCTGCATCAGAGTTAAAATGCGAAAGCGTTACTCCTCTGTCTATTGCTTTGTCTGTTATTTATTTATCTCTTTCTCTCTTTTTCTGTCTGTCTCTATTTATCTTTGTCGCTCTTTCTCTCTCTTTGTCTTTGTCTCTCTCCGTGTTACTCTCTCTCTGTCTTTCTCTCTTTCTCTATATCTTTCTCTCTCTATGTCTCTCTCTCTCTCCATGTTGTTGCTCTCTCTCTGTCTTTCTTTCTCTACATCTTTCTCTCTCTACGCCTCTGTCTGTGTCTAACTCTCTCTCTCTCTCTCTCTCTCTCTCTCTCTCTGTATGTCTCTCACTACATTTCTCTTTCTGTCTCTGTCTCTTTCTCTCTCTGTCTTTCTCTCACTGTGTCTCTGTATCACGCTCTGTGTCTCTCTCGCTGTATCTCTCTCTCTCTGTCTCTTCCTGTCTTTTTCTCTCTTTGTATGTGTCTCTTTCTCTGTCTCACTCTATGTCTCTGTCTGTCTCTTTCTTTGTGCTTGTCTCCTATCATCTCTCTCTATCTCTCTCTCTCTCTCTCTCAGATCATCAGCAGCGCTGTGGTTTTAAGCTGTAGCATCCTTCTTGGCGGAGTGTCTCTGATGGGCCTCAGTCAGGGTTCTCAGGAGGAGCAGAATTATCAGATCCTGGAGCAGAGCTCGATGCTGGGCACCACAGAGGATGTCAGAATCCCGGCTCGACCCGAGGATCACACCTCAGCCGAGTTCGCGCCATCACACAGCAGTACGAACAGAGGTGCATGTACACATTAAAGGAATACTCCCACATTTTTTCCACCTCATCTCTACCCACAACGTCTGTAATGTATTACCACAGACCAGCCTAAGGGCAGTTGTTGAACTCCTTATGTGACCAAAATAAGCAGATATATAATATAATTTCAATAAAAAGTCAAGAGGTCAACACATATAAAAAGTCTAAACACATATAAGTTCATATGTTCATAAATTAAAGGAACCAAAAACCAAAAAAAGTTGGCTGAGGGATATGTAGGACTGAACACATACTTATAAAACTCTTTCATTCATTGGTCAGAAATACTACAGTTAAAACAGTTTCCCCATGGTGTGTTTGCTTCACTTCCTGCAGTATGATTCAGTTCCTGCAGAGTCGATTCAGAGTCACATCACTTTCTCACTAGAGTTCACTTGGAAGCGGATCGAGCGAAACACCTCGCTCAGACATTCTCAGACCAATTGTTTTGGTTCTCACCAGAGTGTGATTGCTGTGTTGTCGCCTGCATAAAGAACCGCATTGAGGAGGAGAACACACCAGGGTTCTGTTCAAACAGAATAAACACCACACATCTGTGAAAACACACCCTTACACTTCTTATCTGTGGTAATTGTACATAAGCTACCAGTGTGGTACACAGAGTTAGAAAAAATGATGGGGTTTTTTTGTAAAGTAGTGCAATGTGTGTGTGTGTGTGTGTGTGTGTGTGTGTGTGTTCAGGTCAGAATGACCTCATGCTTGATACAAGAGCAGACCGTCTGAACGACACACCAGCACCACCAACAGGCAAGATTAATACATGTAGAGTGAGAGTTTAACATGATCTGTGTGTTGATGTGTGAATATTTACACCCTTTGCTGTTACAGTGTGGAGTTTTGTGAGCTATCATTGTGTGTGTGTGTGTGTGTGTGTGTGTGTGTGTGTGTGTGCAGTAACTGTAGATTCTCCATCAGGTGTAGCACTGACTGAAGCGTCCGCTTGCGCGCGTGTGCAGGAGGAGAGACAGGTGACACGTCACGTACTACTCTGTCTGCTGCTCATTGTCAGTCTGCTCGCAGTGAGTTCCGGCACACACACACACACACACACACACACACACACACACACAGCTCTTTTTATTTCAACAAACAAGCTATTACAGTATTATCAGCTTTCTCAAATAAGAGTCATTCCTTGCTCAAGTGTCAGACATGTCTGAGTGACTAATCAGTAGTGATAAGTTAGGAATAAAACACTTGGGGGCATGCGATTATAGGAAAATCATCAATTACAACATGGTGTGATGATGCAGAGTTACTGTTACCACCATGAAGTTGATTATCTTCCAATAACAGCATGTCTTGAAGTGGTTTATTCCACTTATACCACAGCAATTTACCAAAGATTACAATTTTTCATTTATTAAAGAACCATACTTTTTATCGCTTTATCTGCAGATTAGGTCTGAAGACAGAGACTGTCATGACAAACCTTTGTTCGGTTGTTTGCAGCCTGTTTTTATGTTGAATTTGCGTTATATTTTGGATAGTTGTCTTGTTGCAGGATACAAATTGTAGGCACAACTGAAAAGGGTAGCAAGTCACTACATTGCATGTACATCAATATATTGTTAATAATATATTTCTCATGATAAATACAATTCAAAAGCAAAATGACAAAGTGAATTCTGTGAAAAGACGACCTCAGTGCTCCAGTTCTAATTTGGATCTTTCTCTTCTTGAGTGTAGAACCTGTCCAGCTGCCTCTGGTGGCTTTTAAACAGCGATCCTGGACGGCTTTACCTTGAGCTGCAGTTCTTCTGTGCTGTGGCCAATTATGGACAGGTATAGACACACACACACACACACATTCCACAGAACATAAGTATAAGTATCTCTTCGGTTGATACATTAGTAGTAATTACTAATTACTAAACTTCTTGTGCAGGGTTTAATATCTTTCGGGATGTTCGGGCTGGATGAGCATCTCATCATTTTACCGTTTAAAAAGAGGTGGGTGGTGAAAAAGTTACCATGGCAACACAAACACAAAGCATGGCAACATTAATTAAGTAGTAATGTAATAAGGAATAATGTGTTATGTTTTATGTGGATTGTGGATGATTTTTTTTTGTGTGTGTGTGTGTGTGTGTGTGTGTGTGTGTGTGTGTGTGTGTGTGTGTAGGCTGGCAGCACTGTTGGGTGGAGGGCAGGAAACTAGTAGAGCTCCATCCACCGTTCCTGAAGAGATACGGCTGACTTGCACGCAGTTCGTCCGCTACCATAAAAATCAGTGTGTGCAGGACATTGTACACAAGAGAAGGTTTGTATACATGTGAGAAAATATTCCAAACAAAGTGAGTTCATTAAGTATTCCGGATTTAGTCTCTTCTTCTCCACGTGCTTCATGGTTTACCTCTTTAATTTCCGGGTCATCTTTCGGGCCACACAGAAATTAATAAATGCATTATTGCATTTATTAAGTATGCTCATTTTTATCATCATAAACGATAACGCATGTCTTTTTTACCCTCGTTTTCTCTCACCCTGTGCATGGACTTTATAAAACATCACTCCTTCCATCTTTTGTCTCTTATTTCCTCTTTTTCTCCCTCTCTCAGTGGATCAGCCGAATCTCTCTCGGGATCTGTGGGTGAATCCTTGCTTTGATTGACAGGTGTGCTGCTGGTTGCTTCCTGGGCAGTGAGCTTGTCGATTGGCTACTGCGTGTAGGCGTGGTCAGAGACAGAGGCACCGCCTCATTGTGTGGGGCTCGGCTGCAGGAGGGCGGAGTCATTGAACAAGTCATGTGTCAGATTTGTTTCTGTGACAACAGGCAATTGTATCGTTTCTCAGATGAAGCAACCGGGACGCCACCACATGCGGTGTGACGTATTCGACTGAATTGTTTCTTCTTCCAACAGAAATTCTGTTCTTTTGCATGGTGTGCCAAAGGTAAAGGAGAATCCACACTCCTTTTATTAATAAACCTTCCAGGATTTTTTGACAGCAGTGTTCGGTGATGCCATTGTGTCAAAGTTAGCATGAAAATGTTTTGTAAAAAAAAAAAAAAAAAAAAAGACACAAATGGTGTTCAATAAATTTCCTTTACTCGAGTTCAGGTGATGGTTAAGGCAAACGTCCTGCAATTTTGGGAGCCACTGAATTTGCTGTGTGGCAGAAATTG